>ULGT01000001.1:1867573-1917017 GCA_900519025.1 Yarrowia porcina
CCCAAAGGCTTGGTGAAGATATCTGCTTTCTGATCATGTGTACTGACGTAACGTAGTTCAATGATTCCTTGTTCGACATGCTCTTGGATGAACCTCGAGTAGCCGCTTGTAAGTCCAGAGAGGACTTCATTGTGCTTCATGTTTCGTACCGAATGGATTACGGCTTGATTGTCCTGGTAGATGGTGATGGGTGGATACTTTGGTCCATCTTTCAGGCTCTTACTTCGGTAAGGCTGAAGGACACACAACTCTTTCAGAATTGTTAGGAAGTGGTTGACATAGTGAAGTGCTGTGAATGTGGCTGACATCTCTGAGTCTCTTGTAGAGCTAGAGATATGTCTCTGTTTCTTTACCTTCCAGCAGAAAGCATTTCCAGCGTAGGTCAAGACCATGCCAGATACTGATCCTGCATTGGGAAGTTGCTTGTATGAAGCATCGGCAAAAGCCTCCAATTTGTTGCCAACATTTGGGTCTCGCTTGTAAATGATCACGTAGTTACGTGTCTCTGCCAGATAGTTAACGAGGCGCATGGCCTGTTGCCAACTTGCAAGAGTCGGCTGGCTGCATTGTTGTGCCAGTACATTTACCGTGTATGCAATGTCTGGGCGAGTACCTGTAACCCAGGCCAGCTTGCCAACAAGTGACAAGTACTGGTGGTCTGGAGGTAGAGGAGTCTTGTCGATCTCTCCTTGTCTCAGCTTTCTTCCTTCTTCTGGTGTCATAGGGAGCTTAGCGAATCTGCCGTCGTCCTTCCACTCGTCGATGATCTCATCCAACTTGTTATGCTGGTGGATCTCGATCACATCACATGTTTTGTTTTGCTTAATGGTCATACCGAGGTAATTTCCAATGCCACCTTTTGTCTCTTTACCAGGAAATTTCTTCAGGATTTTCTCTTTGTAGATCTTCACCAAATGTTCATGTCTGTGGATAATCAAACAGTCATCCACGTAAAGGAGTACCACAATAGGGTGTGTGAGATTTTTCATAATTGGTTTGCCCGTCTTGTCCAGATAAATTGTCTGCGACTCATGGTCATTAATCTTCTTCTTCTTCTTCCGACCACTGGAGTTTTTGTCTTCTTCGTCTTCTCTGACGGTAATCTCATATTTCATGAAGATGCAAGGATCTCTCTTTGATGGAATGAAGCCCAATTCGTTGACCAGGAACTGTGTGAAACACATGTACCATAAGTAGCCAGACTGTTTGAGTCCATACACTGCTTTGTTAACTCTCAGTAAGTAATTGCTCTGCCGTGGGGTAACTCCAAATGCCTCTCTGAATACTCTAGGAGGTCTGATGTAGATCTCTTTGTCAATGTCAGCGTTTAAGTAAGCATGACTAATATCAATCTGATGGATGGTCCATTGATTTTGTGCTGCTACCGCCAGAAATAGGGGTAGAGTCGTTTTCATCATAACAGGAGACGAAGTCTCATCATATGTAGATTCGAGTTGGAGGTTACCACAAATAGGCATTCTTGCTTTTCTCAAGATTGGATCGTAATTGATGTCTCTTTTCAGGGTGAATACCCATGTGATCGGAATAATCTGGTTGTTGCTGATATCTTGTGTTCGTAAAACAGGGATCAATGCCTCTGTGTCGAGTTGGTCTTGTAGCTCACTGATTTGTGAGTCAATCCAATCGTCTCCGTCTGGAGCTCTTCGTAGTTCTGATTCGTTCTTTGGAAGCGAAGCTTGGATGACTGGTCGTCTGTTCGTTCCTTCTTCAACCCTCTCTCGCTTGTACCACTCTAGGCGGACTTCATTTTTCGGCTGCACAACTTTTTCTGGTTTGAATTTTGTGGTTTCTGACTTCATGAGTTCAGCATGGGCAATCGTGTAAAGACTTACCTCACTGTTGAATTGTTTCATTGCAATATGTGTAATGTTGTTGCCTCTTTCATCAAACACCGCTCGCATGGGGGCATTTATATCAATCTCTTTCCAGTCAAGGTATCTCTGTGTTGGTTTGAGGGTTCTTTTGTTTCTTGTAATAACTCCGACGTCGCCTGCACATGATGCGTCTACTTCTTCGTGAAGGACTGTGCTGGGAGTGGATGATTGGGCCTCGACCATATCAGCGTCGCCTGCATCGAGGGTTTCCNAACCTACATCAAATCTACCACCACCACCGTACTCCCCTCGCTCTCCTCTTTCAATCCATACCAGTCCCATCCCTCCACCTCTCTTCTTGCACATTTCCTACTTCTCCCCATTTCCAATAAAGTTCATGCTGTAATAACCGATGTACAATGCTACGATATACACACTTATAGATGTTACTCCAAGTGGTGATACCGCGATAATCGATCTGTTGATTTAACTTGGTATACCATTGGGATATATTGACACGTATATGCTTGAACAACCCTAAACCACTTGTATAAAACACCTGATAGGCGAAATGGTTGGTCACACCATACTCCGTATTGGGACATAGGGTTAGGACTTATTAGTCAGACCCTTCCATTTTACAACACTCCCCCTGTTTTATGCAATCGTTGTGAAAGCCATTTTCTTCTGTCTCGATTTCTCGATCATCAGTTTTCTCTGTTCGTCAGTCAGGGGGATGGTTTTGATGCTCAGTAGAGTCATAAAACGATTATGCAGTGTAATGCCCAAAGGCTTGGTGAAGATATCTGCTTTCTGATCATGTGTACTGACGTAACGTAGTTCAATGATTCCTTGTTCGACATGCTCTTGGATGAACCTCGAGTAGCCGCTTGTAAGTCCAGAGAGGACTTCATTGTGCTTCATGTTTCGTACCGAATGGATTACGGCTTGATTGTCCTGGTAGATGGTGATGGGTGGATACTTTGGTCCATCTTTCAGGCTCTTACTTCGGTAAGGCTGAAGGACACACAACTCTTTCAGAATTGTTAGGAAGTGGTTGACATAGTGAAGTGCTGTGAATGTGGCTGACATCTCTGAGTCTCTTGTAGAGCTAGAGATATGTCTCTGTTTCTTTACCTTCCAGCAGAAAGCATTTCCAGCGTAGGTCAAGACCATGCCAGATACTGATCCTGCATTGGGAAGTTGCTTGTATGAAGCATCGGCAAAAGCCTCCAATTTGTTGCCAACATTTGGGTCTCGCTTGTAAATGATCACGTAGTTACGTGTCTCTGCCAGATAGTTAACGAGGCGCATGGCCTGTTGCCAACTTGCAAGAGTCGGCTGGCTGCATTGTTGTGCCAGTACATTTACCGTGTATGCAATGTCTGGGCGAGTACCTGTAACCCAGGCCAGCTTGCCAACAAGTGACAAGTACTGGTGGTCTGGAGGTAGAGGAGTCTTGTCGATCTCTCCTTGTCTCAGCTTTCTTCCTTCTTCTGGTGTCATAGGGAGCTTAGCGAATCTGCCGTCGTCCTTCCACTCGTCGATGATCTCATCCAACTTGTTATGCTGGTGGATCTCGATCACATCACATGTTTTGTTTTGCTTAATGGTCATACCGAGGTAATTTCCAATGCCACCTTTTGTCTCTTTACCAGGAAATTTCTTCAGGATTTTCTCTTTGTAGATCTTCACCAAATGTTCATGTCTGTGGATAATCAAACAGTCATCCACGTAAAGGAGTACCACAATAGGGTGTGTGAGATTTTTCATAATTGGTTTGCCCGTCTTGTCCAGATAAATTGTCTGCGACTCATGGTCATTAATCTTCTTCTTCTTCTTCCGACCACTGGAGTTTTTGTCTTCTTCGTCTTCTCTGACGGTAATCTCATATTTCATGAAGATGCAAGGATCTCTCTTTGATGGAATGAAGCCCAATTCGTTGACCAGGAACTGTGTGAAACACATGTACCATAAGTAGCCAGACTGTTTGAGTCCATACACTGCTTTGTTAACTCTCAGTAAGTAATTGCTCTGCCGTGGGGTAACTCCAAATGCCTCTCTGAATACTCTAGGAGGTCTGATGTAGATCTCTTTGTCAATGTCAGCGTTTAAGTAAGCATGACTAATATCAATCTGATGGATGGTCCATTGATTTTGTGCTGCTACCGCCAGAAATAGGGGTAGAGTCGTTTTCATCATAACAGGAGACGAAGTCTCATCATATGTAGATTCGAGTTGGAGGTTACCACAAATAGGCATTCTTGCTTTTCTCAAGATTGGATCGTAATTGATGTCTCTTTTCAGGGTGAATACCCATGTGATCGGAATAATCTGGTTGTTGCTGATATCTTGTGTTCGTAAAACAGGGATCAATGCCTCTGTGTCGAGTTGGTCTTGTAGCTCACTGATTTGTGAGTCAATCCAATCGTCTCCGTCTGGAGCTCTTCGTAGTTCTGATTCGTTCTTTGGAAGCGAAGCTTGGATGACTGGTCGTCTGTTCGTTCCTTCTTCAACCCTCTCTCGCTTGTACCACTCTAGGCGGACTTCATTTTTCGGCTGCACAACTTTTTCTGGTTTGAATTTTGTGGTTTCTGACTTCATGAGTTCAGCATGGGCAATCGTGTAAAGACTTACCTCACTGTTGAATTGTTTCATTGCAATATGTGTAATGTTGTTGCCTCTTTCATCAAACACCGCTCGCATGGGGGCATTTTTATCAATATCTTTCCAGTCAGTGTATCTCTGTGTTGGTTTGAGGGTTCTTTTGTTTCTCGTAATAACTCCGACGTCGCCGGCACATGATGCATCTACTTCTTCGTGAAGGACTGTGCTGGGAGTGGATGATTGGGCCTCGACCATATCAGCGTCGCCTGCATCGAGGGTTTCCAATAACACATGAGGATCGATTGGTGTGTCGTGCTCTGGGGCATCACCATCATCTGTCAGAGGAGCAGTCGCAGCTGTGGATACTGGTGTGGTGTCCACAGTGGATGTCCTTGCAGTCTCTTGTTCTGTACTGTTCACATGAACTTGTTTTGGCAGAGGAGCTATCCCTTCAGTGTGCTCCTGTGTGGTAGTCACGATGGTAGTCCTTGCTTGTTCTTGTACTTGCTCTGTGGCATTTTCTTCGTGTACTGTGTTATCGGTCTCTCCGCCAGGAGCATCGTCAGGACTCACTGGATTACCAGGCCCTTCGTCGATGTCCATTAAGTCTTGTACTTCTTGGCTAACGTGATTTTCTTGATTCTCTGAATCCGGCTCGATCAAATTTCCGGGATCCGATATGGTGGTCGCGTGATCCGTGTCGTTCTCCCCCTGTTCGAGCTGTTGCTCCCCCAAGTCAGGGACATTCGTCTCCTTGTCTGGGGTATGCAATCTATCGACAGGGCCCAACCTCTCCTTATCTTTCTCTGAGTGTTCTGTAGACTGTGTATCCTCTGTAGTCTCGTTGGGAGGTCGTACCATGGTAGGCTTAAGGGAGTCCTCGGTCACATCAGTCGATCTGTCAGTTCCAACTTCCAACGGTGGGTTCGCGACGCCCGTGTCAGAAACTGGTTTGACTGTATCAGGTATGGTCACACTCTCACTCAAAATCGTCTTGTTTCGATTTCTCTTTCTCTTTGGTCTGTTGAGGGGTGTGCCTGCGGCAAAAGGTACTGGAGTAGGTGTCCAGCCTGTAATACTGACCTCCTTTGCAGGAGTCGACTGTAGGCGATGTGTGTCTGTCATGGACGTGTGATTAACGTCATGAAATGCCGTGTTTTTGAAATGCTCAGGTGTGGTCCTGTAGGGCTCTGGGAGGCTCTTCCACAAGGTAGAAGGCTCCAATGAAGGTACGACATGTGTAACCTCCTTAACTGTCCAAGTCTCTGTCGACAGTACGTAACTGTGACGCATATTATCTGTAGGCCCCAGATAAAGCATTTTCTCCGCTGTAGCATCGTGCTTGTTGCGTGATGCAGGATCTCCAGGCTTCATGGGGATGTGGACATACACATCTGAACCCCATTCAAGTAGGAGTCCTGGTTTTCTTCCAGTAATGGCTTCGTAGGCCGTCATGTCGACACCTGTCTGTGTGACAATCTTAGTAATGTTGTATTGGTGACCAGCGTATGATGCAGCGTAGTCCCAGTATTTTCCCAATGTAGGCTTCTCCATCATGTGTACTCGGATTGACCCTCGAATTGTTCTGTTCATTCTTTCAGCTGCGCCATTTGACTCTGATGAGTGGGCACCTGTTGTTAAGTGAGCGATGTTGTAATCGTCAAGTAGCTGGGCAAACGAGCCTCTGTACTCAGATCCTTGATCTGTTAATAATGTAGCGGGTGCAGTTCTTTCATGAGTGGAGTTGATAGCAAGCCATTGCATGTATCTTTTCATACCGTCACGCACTTGATCTGGTGCCTTGGAAGGCAGAGGAGTGATGTAGGTAGCTTTCGTAAATGAGTCTGTAAATGTAGCGAAACTGTTGTTGCTTCTTGTAGATAAGGGAAATGGACCACAGAGGTCGGAAACGACTCTGTGTAATCGATATGAGGAGCTCTGGTTCTTGGCTCTCACCTTGATGACTCTGCCAGTCTTCTGATCTGTTTTGTGTTCCATAATATGCACGTACTGGGTTTTGTTCCTGATGTTCCTCTGTTTGACAGTCTTCCCGTATACACAGGCATGACATACTTCCTGTTGGCCCGTCAGCTTCTCTGGGAGGCCTTGGATCAAATTCTTCTTCCCACTGGTGTAGAGGGATCTCAGTTTATCAAATGGAATATGGCCCAGCCGTCTGTGGACATAATTAATGTCAGACAGTAGGTCTCTTGGTGTAGATTTTTCGAGGTGATACATACCAGCGTGCTTAAAAACTGTGTCGTCGTCGAAATTCATCTCTGACAAGTTAACTTTGTAATCTGGGTCGGCGTAAGACGGAATCAAGACAAATGTCAATGATTCGTTTCGCACTTTGATCTGGAACTGGCTCGGAATCTTCTTTGTTCCGGCTGCCACATACTGCTGATGCTTGTTCAGAGTAGTGTCAAAGTCGTTGAAATCCCGAGTGAGTGTGAACATCGGGTTGATAATGTTGTGACTTTTGGAAATTGTAGGTAAAATGTGAATGTCATAAATGTACTGTCCATTCCCTAGTGGTAAATCTCCGGTTTCGTAAGCGACGTGCGTGGTGCTCCCAAAGTTGAAGTGAGCATTGGCAGGCTTATGATTGACCAAAATGTTTCGCAATGAAGTGACGCCGGATACTCCTTCACATCCAGAGTCCATTAGCCATGGAATCGTATTCTGACTGCCATGCTGAACTTGGATATGGTTAACCTGAAATACTCGTATCGGGTCCTGAGGAAGTAGATTACTGGGATCAGGATCTGACTCACTGACCTGTTCTTCAGTACTCGCCTCTGGAGAAGTATGCAGTACAGTACCAATATCTCCGTGAGAGATCTCTTTCTCGGTAGTTGCCCCAGCACGTGATCCCCTACTAGAATCTGAAACTCCCCCTGTAAAGAGGTGTCGCAGTACCCTTTCGACAAATCCCATGTTGGTCTTCCCCATCTGTGTAACTGTTTCTGTATCTGTAGTGTCTTGTCGACATAATCTTTCTTCAGTAGTAGTAGTAGTAGTAGTAGTAGTAGTAGTAGTAGTAGTAGTAGTAGTAGTAGTGCCTTGTCGACATACTTTGTTATCGCCGCTGAGGGCTATTCCATTGACACTGTCTGTAGCGTAATGATTAATCTCGGATCCAATGATACTGTCAGTAGTATAATGGTCTTTCTCATGGTTAAACTCAGATCCAATGATACTGTTGGTAGTATAATGGTTAATTTCAGATCCAATGATACTGTCATTAGTATAATGGTCTTTGTCAGTAGATGGTATACTAGGATATCCAGTTGTCCCGAGCACCCGTTCTCGCCCACCACTGTCTGTCATGGCTGTGATGACTTCAATGCCCTTGCTTAAGAGCTTCTTGCTTGTGTTTGTCATAAATGATAGTAGTTTGTTTGTTTCATTCGATGGTTGCATCGAAATTTCATCTGAGTCTTTCATCATAATTTCATCTGAGTCTTTCATCATAATTTTGTTTGAGTCTTTCATCATAATTTTGTCTGAGTCTTTCATCATAATTTTGTCTGAGTCTTTCATCATTGTTTCATCTGAGTCGTTGGTCAGGTATTCACATGACTTGTTGATCAGATATTCATCTTTTTCTTTCATCGAGTAATCAATATCATGTAATTTCACTGAGACTGACCTACTAGAGACCCCCTCACATCTGGTGCAAGGCAAGGTAACCCTTTCGCAATCAATCTCGGTTCGACTTCCAATAACTTTCGGGTTGACCGCCTTGTCGAAGTGAACCTTTGTTTCTTCACAGCTGGGCTCCGCCAGTGTGTCCCTCTCGTCTGCAACAGAGACAGGGTNCTGTTTCTGTATCTGTAGTGTCTTGTCGACATAATCTTTCTTCAGTAGTGATTGTAGTAGTAGTAGTAGTAGTAGTGCCTTGTCGACATACTTTGTTATCGCCGCTGAGGGCTATTCCATTGACACTGTCTGTAGCGTAATGATTAATCTCGGATCCAATGATACTGTCAGTAGTATAATGGTCTTTCTCATGGTTAAACTCAGATCCAATGATACTGTTGGTAGTATAATGGTTAATTTCAGATCCAATGATACTGTCATTAGTATAATGGTCTTTGTCAGTAGATGGTATACTAGGATATCCAGTTGTCCCGAGCACCCGTTCTCGCCCACCACTGTCTGTCATGGCTGTGATGACTTCAATGCCCTTGCTTAAGAGCTTCTTGCTTGTGTTTGTCATAAATGATAGTAGTTTGTTTGTTTCATTCGATGGTTGCATCGAAATTTCATCTGAGTCTTTCATCATAATTTCATCTGAGTCTTTCATCATAATTTTGTTTGAGTCTTTCATCATAATTTTGTTTGAGTCTTTCATCATAATTTTGTCTGAGTCGTTGGTCAGGTATTCACCTGACTTGTTGATCAGATATTCATCTGTTTCTTTCATCGAGTAATCGATATCATGTAATTTCACTGAGACTGACCTACTAGAGACCCCCTCACATCTGGTGCAAGGCAAGGTAACCCTTTCGCAATCAATCTCGGTTCGACTTCCAATAACTTTCGGGTTGACCGCCTTGTCGAAGTGAACCTTTGTTTCTTCACAGCTGGGCTCCGCCAGTGTGTCCCTCTCGTCTGCAACAGAGACAGGGTGATGAATCTCTAACCATGTAATGGCAGCTTGTAAAAAGTCTTGCAGAGAGCCAAGGTCCCTGATTGGTTTATCTCGAAGAGCGTTACTTAGCTCTTGGATCTGGTGGACGTTCGTAGCCCAACACTTGTGAGTTTCGTCAAAGAACTCATCACTGCACTTCTGCATAGAAGTGTCGTGGCAGTATTCCACTACCTCTCTTAGCCAAGTGTAAAACTTGTTGTTGTCTTCCGCAGACTTGGATGTCTGGTACTTAATCTTTGTCAGGAAGAGGGTTCGTAGAACCTCTTCTTTAGGATGTAGATCCTCTCTCTGAATGCTGTAGAGCACTTCGAATAGGTTAGATAAGCAATATTGAGGCGTCAGCTCAATTTCTTCTTTCACGTTCACTGTACCAGTGGCCTTCAAAAGCTTGGTCTTAAAGGTCTTGACGATGGGCAGAAAAACAGCCTTCTGAATTTGAGCCACCGTAGAATGTTCATCAGCACCGACGTCAGGACAAATTGATCCATCGACCGTCTCCATGTACTGCTTAAGTTCCTCGGGAGTATCAAATGTATCCCAGAACATGGCCTTGTTTAGGCTAGGTAGACGCGTCTCACCGAAGTGGGCGATTGCATCATCAATAAGATCTTCGTTGCAAGAACGAGACTTCAAAATCAGTTCTAAGCCAGGGATGGCCTTTCTCAACTCGTTCAGTTTCTTGTGAAGAGTTTTGTAGTTCTGAGCGCAGTTGACATTAGAGTCAGCCACGTCATAGACTCGGTCAGCAAACTTCTGGTTCGCAAAACTTCTCATCTTACCGCACTCNGGAATCTTCTTTGTTCCGGCTGCCACATACTGCTGATGCTTGTTCAGAGTAGTGTCAAAGTCGTTGAAATCCCGAGTGAGTGTGAACATCGGGTTGATAATGTTGTGACTTTTGGAAATTGTAGGTAAAATGTGAATGTCATAAATGTACTGTCCATTCCCTAGTGGTAAATCTCCGGTTTCGTAAGCAACGTGCGTGGTGCTCCCAAAGTTGAAGTGAGCATTGGCAGGCTTATGATTGACCAAAATTTTTCGCAATGAAGTGACGCCGGATACTCCTTCACATCCAGAGTCCATTAGCCATGGAATCGTATTCTGACTTCCATGCTGAACTTGGATATGATTAACCTGAAATACTCGTATCGGGTCCTGAGGAAGTAGATTACTGGGATCAGGATCTGACTCACTGACCTGTTCTTCAGTACTCGCCTCTGGAGAAGTATGCAGTACAGTACCAATATCTCCGTGAGAGATNTCGATAGGTAATGTCGGCGAATACAACCAGATCATCGTTGGACTGGATCCGGAAGTTGCATAGGTTGTCCTCCTTGTATCGCTCCTCTCGATTGAGGGCTGAGGCCGAGTTGTTGATGATCTCAGCTAAGACCTTCTTTGACTTAAGTTGGTCCTTCATCGTCGAGTTAACTTCCGCAGACACTACAACCGCAGGTCGGGAGTTAATCGATGTAAAATCGACAGACTTAACTGAGGATTTCACTGTCTTGCCAGGAGCACCGTCCTGATCAAGCTCGTCTGGAGCATCGTTTCCATCGTCGGGTTGAAATATGTTGGGATTGTCGTCGTCGATGACGTGAGAAAATCGGGATTCCTTGCTGGCCATGACTGCGTCTTCGTCATGAGCTTCGTTCTCAGCATTGTCGGGGAACCTCTGTCGTTCTTCCGTGGTCATGTTAACCATGTCAATAGGCTTGTCGTTGTCGGACATAGGGGGTCGATGGAAAGATGGTCGTTCAAATAAAAGTCGCGTAAGCGCTGGAATTTCAGGCGTAGTTCTTGGTGCCTGAGACTCTTAATCTGCTGTAATAACCGATGTACAATGCTACGATATACACACTTATAGATGTTACTCCAAGTGGTGATACCGCGATAATCGATGTGTTGATTAACTTGGTATACCATTGGGATATATTGACACGTATATGCTTGAACAACCCTAAACCACTTGTATAAAACACCTGATAGGCGAAATGGTTGGTCACACCATACTCCGTATTGGGACATAGGGTTAGGACTTATTAGTCAGACCCTTCCATTTTACAACAGTTCATCTCATCTCATCACCAACTTTTTCCTTCGTCATGCTCTACCATATCAAATTTCTCAAGGTCCCCACGGCCTGTAAAGAAGGGTTCAAATCCGTCCTAACCCTCAGCAACGATCTGGGAGATACTCTGTTCCATGGAAGTGCAGAAATCGGCATTGAAGTGGGCAAACGAAGGAGTAAAGTGAGCTGGTCTCCGGGAGATAGATCAGTGACGGTCATAACCTGTGCTGGACCTGTTTTTCGAGCCACGGTGCTTTCGTCACGTGACGATTTGTTCCCCGACCAACCTGCTCGTTTTCTCGATCTTTATGCTCAATCTGTCAATGGCAAATTCCCTCCTAAATCCATTCGAAAATTCGACTCCATTCCTTTGACCATCAAAGAAGACACTGGAAACAGTATAGCTCGTCATGTATGGGATGCTGGAGTGACTTTGGCACATACATTGACCAAGGAGAGGGTTTACAAGATTTGTGGGAAAAATCCCAGCCAAAAACTGCGTATTTTAGAACTTGGAGCTGGATGTGGAATTGTTGGTTTGGCGGTGGAAAAACATCTTGCAGGACAAGGTAGTTTGATTTTATCTGATTTGGAGGAAGCCAGGGAATGTGCAGAAGAGAGTATTGCTTTGAACGGCTCTCAAGCTTCGTTTATGGCTCTGGATTGGGCTCAAGAAGATGTCTCCAAGTTGACAGACATTGATCTCATTATAGTCGCAGACTGTACGTACAATATGGACATGTACGAGACGTTAATTGGGTGTTTGGAGCGGTTGATGGAAGTGAATGAAGGGGCTAAGGTGGTTATTGGTCATAAAACGCGAAACGAGCAGGAAGTCGAGTTCTTTGACATGTTACAAGAGAGATTGACTGTGGAAGAAGATAAGACGGAGAGTGTCGGTGTTGAAGTGAGGGTTGTTGTTGCGGGGAGGAGGTAGACAAAGGTGAAAAGTAATATAACGGTTATTTATTGAATTTGAACGAATTTCAAGGTGTTTAGTGGATGTATAGGTATTACTTGGGAAGTACTTATGACTTAGTTGAAGCTATGACATACTATCTACACCGTTGGGACATGGTTATGCTTATATTTAAGTTAATAGAAAAGAGTAGTAATAATACTGATTCAAGAAGGTCCATCAGAAGCTGTCTCAGGGGGTCTCAATTAGTTCAGAAATCTCGAAATCGATTTTTATAGTCGCATTGAATAGGCTGGTCACGTGACTATCTCCCCTGCTTACTAATCACGCTCAACTCGGCACATTCACCCTGCATCATAACTCCGAGGCGCAGTCTGAGGGATTTACCCAACAGAAATTCAGGGGAAATGAGAAAAAAAAGAAGCACATTGATTACTAAGCACAATTGGTCACGTGATCCAAAAACCAAATCACTATGGTAGTCTCAATAACTCTTAATATGTTCTGACCTCTACTAACACCGTTGAGTTAATTTTGGCTCGCTTGCATTGACGTTAGGACATGTAATGAGCTGTGTAGAGAGTAACTGTAGGGGAAGATGTTACAATGGTACAGTAGTTGTAGTGACACAAACGGAATCAAGATATATATATACCTACTTTTCTTTCTAACTCTCTTCTCCCTCTTACACTACGGTCCTGTTGTAAGTACACCTTCACCAAATGATACATTCCCTTGCGTCTGCATAATCCCGAAACCTAGCTATCTCCTTAGTCTAAACACCCTCACGACACTCTCTACTACACAATGTCAGCGTTGGACCCCGTGTTTGACCCCTGGGGAGGCGGAGGAGGCTCTACGGCCACCGTGGCGCCCGTCTTACCCGCCCAACAAGCGACACAAAAGGCCGCAGACTCAGACACGTACAAGGAGATGGTTTCGGTCAAGGAACACCTGGCTCGTCTGCAACTGGACTCGGAGGAGATTGTGGAGGACGAGGAGCTGACTGCGTCGGATAAATCCGAGCAGCTGCAGCTCTTACTTTTTTCTGCGTCTTCAAACGGCAATTTGGACGCCACCAGAGACCTCCTGGACAAGAAGGACAAGTATGGAATAGATATGGATGGACTGGATGACAATGGCAACAGTGCGCTCCATTACGCAGCGTGTTTTGGCCACGACAAGATTGTGCAGGAGCTGATAGCTTACGGGGCCAATCTTGAGAGTGAAGACAAGTTCTCTTACACTCCGTTGATGTGGGCCATTCAGAATGGACACTTCAACATTGTGCGGGACCTGTTGGACGCCGGAGCAGACCCAGCTCGAAAGACCAAATGTGGCAAAAACGCGCTGGGGTTTGTGGCCGACGGGTCCACCATCCATTTGTACCTCAAAGGACGGGGTCTGATGGATGACAGTAACGATAGTGGCGACTTTTACCAGTCGGGCATTATGGGCACCGAGGACGCCACGGACGAGATTGTCATGGAATCGGCCTACAATTTCGACGTGCGATTGGACAAGTTACAAGGAGACAGTGATGAGGAAAATGAGGAGGACGAGGACGAGCTCGATGACATGGAAGACTCGTTCTCAGATACATTCAACTGGTCGCGGTGTCTGCCCGATCAAATGTTTGTCTTTTCCACCAAAGATATCCCCCAGATTCTCGATACCGTCATTTCCAACATTGAGCCCCAGCGTAACCACACGCAGAAACCGATTCCCGCAAACATGCTGTTTCTGTGTGTCCGGTACGCGCATTACACGCTGGACAACAGGGACGTAGTCGCTGCGGTGATGAATCCAGCCATTGGCCGAATCAAGGCCAAGGTGGAGGAAAAGGCCACGGATATGGTCACCCTGGCCTTTTGGCTGTCCAACGCGTCTCTTTTACTGTACTACTTCCGTCGAGACGCAGAGCTGCAAAAGGTGGAGTACACCAAGCTGCAGGGCGATCTGGCGTCGCTGTGCAACGATATCCACGTGCTCATCTGCCAGGACTGTGAGCGGCGTCTGGAGCCGTTGCTGGACACTTGCATTTTGGACCATGAGACTATCCCCGGCTTGGACGCCATCAACTACAAACACGAGTGGAAGCTCTTCAAGAAGAAACACAAGGAAAAGAGCCACCAGGAGGAGATGGAGGAGCAGATGCGGCCGCTATCTCCGCATAGAAAGGCGCTTCCCAGTCCACGTAACGTGACGTCGATTCTGTCGTCCGTCCTGTTCATTCTGGACCTGTTTGAGATCCATCCCATTCTGACTCAGCAGATTGTCTCGCAGCTGTTGTTTTGGCTGGGCGCTGTGCTCTTCAACCGAGTGCTGACTAATAGACGGTATCTGTCACGGTCACGGGCCATGCAGGTTCGTCTCAATGTGTCTGCCATTGAAGACTGGGCGCGTCAAAACGACCGCAAGTACGAAATGGTGGACGAGTTTGGCAACGGCAAAATCTACCCATCCATCTCCGAGCTCTGTCGGAAACATCTGGCGTCTCTGGTTCAAATGTTGCAGTGGCTGCAGTGTTTTACGGGATTCGGGGACGATTTCACCAATGTGATTGCCACGCTTCAGCAGCTGACAGCGCTCAACCCGTTCCAGCTGCTGCACGTGTCTAAAAAGTACAGGCCGGAGGTGGACGAGAATGGCTTGTCCAAGGACTACAAAAAGTATCTGCAGGAGCTTGCAGAGTCGTTCAAGCGACGGGTGGAAAACAGAGAGGTGCTCAAGGCAATCAAAAGCCATGATAGTGCTGCAGCAAAGTCGGTCAAGTCTACAAAATCCGAGGATGGCAAAGATGGAAAGGAGGGTAAAGAAGGAAAGGAACTGGACGGAAAGGAAAACAAGGACGGAGACGCGTTTGAAGCGACTCCTCCTCCCGTCCAGAACCCCGCTGGACTCACAAACACCACCCAGCTGCCTCCGGAGTACTACGAGAACGACGACGGTAGTGAGCCCAACCTCCTGCTGGATCCTACTCAGCTTCTACCCTTCATTCTGCCTTCTCTGGCTGAAATGATCATCACATGGGGCGCTGTGGGCGGTCTACGTCGAAAGAGAGCTCGGCGGTACGAGCCTGTACTCCCCGTGGAGTTCCTGGACTCGCTGGACTTTGGCGATGACGTGGGAGGTGGCATGGACGACCGAGATCATATGTTCAGTGTCTCCGAGCCGCAAATGACGTCTGCGAGGGGCTGGGAAAAGGACACCAAGGACGAGGTGACCAAGGAGAACGACGAGTTTAACCCAAAGTGGTAGAATTAGCATAATATAGGACGAGGAACGAGCGGTTCAGAGAGTGTAGGAGTTGGAGTAGAGCATGTATTCCGTCTACGGTATGTATCAGGTTCCGATGTTGTATCTTCTGGTTCGGCAATGTCACTCTGTGATGTCTCATTGGGATTGCCTAAAGAAGATACACTAAGCGAAAGATACAGATGTGACAATCGTAAGCTTGAGCTTAGAGTGTAGAGAGTAATAAACGAGTTGTAAGAAGAGGTGTAGTTCAAGTGTGAAGGACTGTAGTAATCGAATGAGGTGTTTTCAATACTTCCTTTTTATTGGTTCATGAAATCTTGTGTTAGTTCCTCCACTGTAACACGCCCAAACCCTTGGCAACATTTCTCCACAGAATTAAATTTCGGGCTGGTGATCCGAACTTCGTAAGCTTAGAGGAGAAAGTGGAACAGGAGGTTGTTGTTTGAAAGTGTAGTTTTTGCTATATCTGAGGAGTTTTTTTGTATACAACATGTTCAATGATTTTGGGAAGCACCATTTCTTTCGACTTTTTTTTTTCTTTTTTTTTTTCCAGTTTTAGCGATTTTTTCGCGTCAAATTTTGAAAATCAAATGAAAGTCTGCTCCTCTCTTTTCCCAAAGTCTGTTTCTATCTTCTTTGCTGTGATTTATAGGGTGTGTTTGAGGGAAGATAAGTGGTGATGTAAATGAGTAGGGGTGGTGACAACGAGGTGAATGGATAAAATGACTCATATCTAACGGACAAAACTCCAAAAATCAAATTTGGACCACTTTTGGCCATTTTATCGAGACAGCAACTGACGCGAATATATAAAATATGTGGGCTGCATGAGTGCATCCACGGCGCGCATGAGCCGTGATAAATAGAGGAGAGCTATAGATGAGGTTGGAGTGGTCTAAAATGGGATTTGAGGAGCTCATTCGAATCACGCAAGCTTGAAGAGGACAACAGTGTAGTCCACACCCTTATCTCTCTACAACTCGCGATGTTATACCCCACCCCATATTTCTCCCCAGGGTCTCAGAGCTTGAGTCTACTTGTCAGAATATATCCCCACAAGCCTCCCCTGATGAACTTTAGAAGCTCAGTGGCTGGATATATAACATGTGTATCCTCCCACGAGATGTCCATCACTTTTTCAGCCGATTTTTCAGCTATTTTCCCCATTTTATGAGCTCTTGAATCTGAGCTTCCTATCTCTCGACACTTTCGACACTTGGGCCATGGCGCCACGACTTGAACTGTGGCGACGGAGTTGACCGTTATTCTCTCCCGCCACGCTACAAAGGTTCTCGATACACTTATTTCTCCTTGACTCCTCAGTTCTTTGCGCTGACTGCTTGTTCCACTCCGTGTTATTTATTCTGTCTATTGTTATCTAATGGAGAAACCTGTTTCCTGCCGCACACACTTTGCAGGCTACCACAGCGGCCTGTTGCTTGGTTGTCAAGGACCGTAAAAGCCCTCCCCTTCGTTTTCCCCTTTTTTTCTGGCTGTCCTGATGAGACGTATTGTCCGACTAGAGTCGAAACACTGCTGTGGTAGTGTCGACAGCCGCTAGTCGGAGGGGAATGAAGTGTAGACAATGTAATGAGTAAAGGAATAGATGTGATGTGACAAAGTCGACGATACTTGTAGTTGTACATACTGTGATAGAGATATCTCTTAAGGGTGACCCCTGTTTGTACCCTCTCACGATAAGACTCATCATTAATATGAAGTCTTCTTACAAAAGTACAGTAGAGCGTCTTATTCACTCTGGGTTACCCTTTGATTCAATTATCCATTCATCTTCTGTCTTTATTTGGACTTTTCAACTCCCTAACTACACCTTCTCTTTTCAGGCCCCCTTTTTCTGAAAGGTTGTTGAGAAAAGAATGACCTAACATAACTCGAGGAATATGAATGATAGAGACATATGGAGTTGACCAAAGTGATCAGAATACGCGTCAAATCATGGCACCACTGTCATTTCTTCTCAGAATAACTTTTTACCTCGTTTCTCGTCACCCTCTATTTCTCCCATTCAACACAACCTCCTTTAATCGGGCCGAATGTGAATATGAAGAAAAGAGGACTTGACAAAAACTACCAAAGCACATTAACAGTTGTTCCATGACTATCCTTACTCTCTGACAACCACTATTTCACCCCTCGTTAGCTGACGACCTCACCCACCCTGAACACACCTCCTTCAATCGGGCCGAATATTCCCCGTGGAGATATACAGAGTTGGGAATGGTAATCACAACACCAGAAAGATTCTTGAGACACCACCGTATCTCAGATATTGTAATTTTCCTCTCTTCTTCTGGTCATACACCGGTTCGCCCATATTACTAATACCCTCTTAATGCCACCAATAATAATCCCAGAAGAGCACAGAGTTGACATAAATGATCGTCAGACGCGTATAATCATCCCAGGCCCACGATATCTCTATACGAGATCTTTTCACCCCTTGTCTTTTGTAGATCAGGTCCACCTCACATAACAAGGACTGGGTAATACGGCCAATATTAAGCGTAGAAACAAATAGACTTGACCAAGAACACGGTAACACCCTTGCAATTGTTCCAAGACCGTCATTACTCTTTATTGTCTTGTTTACTTTGTTTTTTCCCCTGGATAGTGTACCCCCACTTTACAAGAACCGCCATAACTCGTCCAATAATGATCGTAAAAGAATACAGACTTGACCATTGTTATCTTTGAGCACACACAATCATTTCAACTCAACTAGTTTTCAGTTCTGGGCGTTATATTTCTCTTGTCAAGTTTTCTCCCCCCTCCCAACTAAACCTTTTTCCTACTTACGTTTCAAACGCCGATAGTTGGGAAAATAAATACTTGGGCGAAATCCTCGAAAATTGCTCTATGGGACATGCGCGTGCACTGCGTCGGAGACACCTCTCGCTTTTTTCTCAATTTCCGAGCTCCTATTCCCTTTTACCTCTGCTTAGAGTTTCAACGGTCATGTATGTGGAGCTGCAGCTGTGCCTTTCCTCTTGTCCATCTTTTTGCCTTGTTGGGTGGGCCAAGGGCAAATGCAAAAAAGTGCAAAAATACGAAAAAATGAAGGGAAAAGAAACACGACCAAAAAAAAACACGACCAAAAAAAGTACGACCAAAAAAAATACGAGAAATCCAAATATTCGAAAAATACAAAAAAACAATAAACAAAAGGAACGGTGGAAAACGCGGAGATGGCCCGCCGCGCCTAAAGGTCGGAACGCATCCCGGAAGCCAAGCCCTGGGAGAAAAAAACGGAATTTAATATGGGGATCTGATGGCTTAAAAGAGCACATTAGACGAGCAGAAGAAGAGAAGAAGGGGAGAGAAGTTTTGAGGTGGATACGATGGAACTACAGTAGATACGATAATTAGTGTGTGGAAATTTTATGTGTTTAAAGGGGGTACATACTGTAGTAATGGTGATAGTACACACGGTACAGTACCTGAAACATGACGTATACGTGTTCCGTACACTCTCCACCTTCTGTAGCCAGTCGGGACGGCTCCCGTATCGCCATGGCGTGGAATCCACGTCGTCTTATTTGTTCAGACGATGCGGATGACTCTACTGAGTCGGCCCGTTTTCGTACATTAGATGTAAGGTTGGAAATGACAATAATAATGAATACCAGTGGGATTGTGTGCCTGACACGAGAAGGGTTGTTTTTGCTGTACAATACATACAAAACCCCAACAGTTGGTGCCCCCCACGGTCGCATGAACATCACGAGGTATAGTACAGTGGGAGAGTCTTTCCATGCTTCAAGCCGGGTCTTAGTTCTCCTGCATGTCTGCCCAGACACGGCACTGGCTAGAGTATCAATAATGCAGGTGGAAAAAGTGGAGGAACAGGAATGAACTGAAGACGTTGTTTTTGACAAAAGTAGACTGACAAGAGAATGAAAAAAGTCTCCAAAGCTCTAGATCAACCAATTGACTCATTTGAAGGTAGAGAAACAAGTTTTAAAGCTGTCTAAAGCTCATTTATCCAACTTCCACCCACTCATCTGTTATCCCCTTACCTTCTCCCTGCAGCTGCTTTCAAAGTCCGCATTCAGTTAAGCTGTAGAGTTGCATTGGCATAGGAGAAGGAGGTCCGATATCACGTGAGAAAGTGGCAGATGCGTGACTGAGGTATGTGCGGAGGTGAACAAGAAGTGATGGTGCGTTCTATTGTATCAGTTCTGAGTGGATGAGTTGCGTGAAGAGTATCTATACCAGTTACTAAGACTAACGCATACCTATATTGATACGTTTCATATCTCTATGGAACGAACAGAACGATTCCAGTCCTTCTTTAGCACTCCAGTTACTGCCCACTTGAACTTCCATGATCTCTCTAAGCCATAGCAGTATCACCATACTCCATATCCTGACTATTATACTTGACAAATACTTCAGGAGAAGTACTGGACATTCGTCTGAGCGCGTTCTTATACCTCATTAACAACTCCCAGGGAAGTATCTTACCGTAGCTACCGTTTACATACCATGTTTGCAGTGTCTTAAGGCTTTAGAACATGCTCTAGAGAAGGAGCAATGGCTAGATCAAGAGAATCAACTAACAAGAACTGATGATATCAAGAACAAGAGTGAGAAAGAACATCCAATGGCACTTCTATTGTATGCTGTATAGCTCATACTTCAATACTACGAATTTACTTGTATTCTAGATGATGTTGTCATGTCTTCTCTAATGTTTCCATACGGGTACTGACAGATCAAGGTAACATGTTTTCATGAAGAATAACTCATCTCAGACACTTCATAATGTCTTCTGTTCTTCACACTACTGTAGCACCATTACCATTCACTACTATGAACTTCAGTCTTACTTCTGCTACTCTCCCACTTCCACTAAAAATTCTATAATAATACATTTGTTAATACATTGCGATATCCAACCGCCGTCCTTCACGTCTCCTTCTTGTCTATCCATCATGCCGTGTTAGTCCTTATTATTCCTCCATGCTCCGTTCCTCAAGTATCCTTCCTCATCCAGTGTATGCTTGTTCCTAGTAGTGGTCCTCAGACGTGTAGTCTTAGTTTGCTGGTAATGCGTGGGTTGTTGTCCGCTCACAGACTCGCTACGCGAGCCTTGGTTCGCTACCAGGGGAAGAATTCACTCGGAGCCCCCTCCATCTGCTGAGGCATAGGAGGTCTATGGTACGGTTCATTCATCAACCCGACCGTTGTAGTCCCTGGACCATGCAAAGTTCCTACTGGAGGAGGATAATTTCCTGGATGAGGATGTGGAAGAGTAGGAGGTCCTTGAGGAGTGGAGTTTCCGTTAATAGGAGGAGTGGGGTAGATTGGTCTGTTGAATCCTCCATCAATAGGACTATTGGAAGATCCACTTTCACTTTCACTGCCAACATTAACCCGATAATCCACCATATTGCCCTCAGAGTCTTCATTTTTGACCCGTTCAGGCGTCAGTTTTGGTAACAGTCTCTGGGCAGCTTGTAACAGTACACTCAAGTGCTGAGAGGTCTGTAGCTGCGACATGAGCAT
Source organism: Yarrowia porcina (assembly GCA_900519025.1). Lineage (NCBI taxonomy): Eukaryota > Fungi > Ascomycota > Dipodascomycetes > Dipodascales > Yarrowia > Yarrowia porcina. The sequence continues at coordinate 1,888,456 of ULGT01000001.1, forward strand.
GAGAATGCGATGTAGATGGGCTGGAATACCAAACTGTTCCGCATGAGCTGGAGACTGAAACACGGTAGCTAGAGTCATACCAATATCGTAGATTTTGAGCATCATACCTGCTCCATGGGCCTGAATCGTCTGAATAGGCACGGAGTCGGCAATAGCTACCAGGTTCTTGGCGATATCGGCTGGTTGTTGGACTCCATAGGGTGCTAGTCTCCATAGTAACAGTCTGATCCATTGGTCTGTAATGAGAATATCAGATCTTTGCACAGGCGAACAGGGAATCAGGGGACTGGCCTGATTGGCATGATGGTACTGCAATAATCGCTGGACAGTCTGAGTATGTTGAGAGTTAGTATTAGGAGAACCTGCTGGACTAGAACCTGCATTTCCGTCTCTCCAGAGTTTGAAAAAGGTAGGAGAAAAGACTGAGAAAGATTTAACCAGCTGAGTAAGTCCAACAAACACTTCTCCTTCAGATTGAGGATACAGGGGCAAATCCTGGCCCAAAGCAGTGGGATAATTGTGTTGTAATGCAAAGCCTCGTTCAGAGACATAAAGACACCAGAACATTGTTCGGAACGGCTCCAAAGCCACCGGATCGTTCTTGTAGAACTCTTCTCGGTCGATTCCGGCCGTCTGGGCCTCGGCTATCGCTCTTCTCAGGTAATAAAACGCCCGGGAAGGCATTTCCAATTGACAAAATGTTCCATACAGATTGAACTGGGTCACGATCGAGTTGACCGTGACGGTCTGATGAGCCAACTGGCGATGGTCTCCACCGGTCAGTAGAGCCACCTCTTGTGCGTGGACCGCGTCACTGACAATGCGCACAACTTGCAGAACGTTTTGGGTCCGTGAACTCGGTGTAGTCACCTCCAGATCCAACATGTCTCCCATGGCCATGGCAACTATAGACATGACGAGAGCAAAGGTCTCCGACGACGGATCACGTGTCAAGTAAGAGTACACCTCCTGCTCGTCCAACACTGGAGTAACCGGGTAGTAATTGGCAAAGTAGTGCTTGAGAGCTCTGTCCATAAGAGGTCTAGACACGACATTCCAACTGAGCTTTTCGGGGGTCTTGAGATCACTCTGATCCAGGCCCAGCCGCAGCTTGTTGAGAATGCTGGCACTCTTTCCTCCGACCTTGGGGCCCTTTTTGCGGGGCACGTGGTTGTAGGTACACGTTAGTTTGGACGTGACGCATCCTTTGCACGGCAGTTGGCTATCGCATTTCACCTTTCTCGCTCGGCAACAGTCGCAAGCTCGCATTCAGAGCATGTAATGTGGAGTCGCGTGAATCACGGCATCTTCCAACCGCTCCCAAGGGCCTGGTGGGTGCACCCATATATATAACTCTGGCCACCACACCAGACTTTAACTTATACCCTTTTCCGAGGCCTGAAACAGTGCATAACAAAGGTGTGTGGAACTTTTTCCAGACGAGCGAAAAGCGCAAAAGAAAAAAAAAGCCAGAACGTAGGGGCCAACTAGGTTGGTGTTGCATTGCAGCTTTCAGGGCGTCTAACCAGAGGTAGGTTTGCAAACGCCGCGTTTAGGGTGTTTGCATCGGGGATCGCGGAGAAGGGGGTGGAGGGTGAGGCAACGTAGGTGGAGAGGTGGGGACTTGATCAATGGAATGCCTGGGCTGGGGGGATTCGATTGCACTATTTCGATTTTTAATCGGACAAAAATTGACCTCTTTATCTTACTCCTTGTAAGCTCATCTCATCAACTCTGAGTGTATATACTCTGGATCCGATGTCCAATGTAGACCCCTTCTTTCTCCATCGAACTTTCAGGGTTCGAGATACGCTAGTGGTTATGGTAGTTTGAGAAGGTGGATTAGTTCTGTCCAGTTATGGCTCGAAAAGGCCCCATTTTTCCCACCTTTTTACCCCCATTTCTACATTCCTCCAGAGTCGGCCCGTTACCCGACTCTGTTTTTTTCACCCACTTTTTTGTAGCTTTTTTTTTCCAACGGTGGCTCCAAGGTTGAGGCCCTAAACTCAAGAGACAATAAGGAACACGGCATGGGGGAGCTGGGACGTGCGATTCAGCCGGGTTGGGTAGCCAGAGGGCTGCGTAAAATTTCGCTTAGGCAGCGCAACTTTGAGTGAAAAAAAAAACGGACTTTGGAGACCTGGTGGTCAGACAGTGTTATAGCCGTGCTGAATAGAGTGGTGAGAGGCTGGAGAGGTTACTAAGAATAAGAGCGCACTAATGTCGCACTAATGTATGTGAGATGGAGGGTGGGAAGGGAGAGTAACGGGGAGAAGTGGTGGTGGTTTTGGGTGTATTAATTTATTCCGCTATTTTCCGCCCCCATTTTCTTCCCCTTTTCTTCTCATATATTGTTGGTCCACTCTGTACTTCTTCCTCTCCCCTCAAATTGTCTTTCATAAGTGTGTCTTCTAAACTCATGGTTTCATACATGCACTCGATCGATGAGGTCTGACTCAGCAGAGAGGCGGAGCGGTGGCAAAACTGGATATTAGACTTTTTTCCACGTCTTTCCAGGCAGAAGGTTAGACGTGAGAGAAGTGGTAGCGATGACTATGACGGGGAATAGCAACAAGTAGCTGTATTCTAGTGTTGTTTTTTTCAACTCGTTTTTTTCCTCTCATTTTTTCTTGTCCACTACCAGGGTAGGAAGGACCCACATATGCACTGGATACATGTGAGGTGCTTGGCGTGCGTCTTCCACCTGGTGAAGGAGATATCGACTTGTCAAATTACAAGTAGCCCAAGAGCCAAATTAACAGCGTGCAAACTCAAGCTCTCATAAGAGATCCGAACCCTAGCTCGTTCCTCTCTCTCACACTCGATGGCAAATGAAAAAATAACATTAGTCTCTACTTGTCACTCCCGTGGTTGCATCATCGAAGCGAAGAGGCAGGTCATTGGAGCGGCAAACACCACGCTACTGAGCCAAATGAAAGACAAACTGGGCGAGAGAAACCAATTAGGTCGGTGAGCCAAAGTCAAACCACCGTGTGTGAAAGAAATTAGGGTCCAAGGATGTTTCCGAAGTCCGATTAGGACTGGAGATGTCTTCGGGCGATTTCCGGAGGAGTAGACTAGCGACTTATGTGAGTTATAGGTGCAATAGAGAGAGGAAAAAGTCCTACTCTCGATTAGTAGGTGTTTGATGGTAGAGTCCTTGAAGTTCTTCTACCTATACTGCTCTCTATCATACTGTGTCAATCATGCTGTCTATCATACTCCTCTGTCTCGCACTTAGGGGTAGTTTCACCTGAATGTTCCACCTGAATTAATTTGTCAGCTCTTTCATTGTCAGCTTTCATTGTCAACTCTTATTCCATTGTTCCTCTCATACGAGTAACGCACGTTCTGGTCCATTTAGTCCTTTGGCTAAAGGTGTCTTGGAAAAAGCAATTTTTGGGTTCCATTGAGGAATGCAAAGAAAGCGTCTGGTGACAAGTTTGTAGCCCCGTCTTGGAGTTTGAGTCATGTGATTTGTCCATCTTTGGGCATGTCTAACCGAACACGAGCTACGATCTCAACTGAACAAGAGAGTTATATCGAGAGAATCAGAGGGTATGTATGGCTAGTGAGACCTAGGCTGTGTACAGAGGAGCACGTGACGGCGGTCCAAGGTACACACGTGACCCTTCTCTCTTTCACGTTGGAGAAACATTTTCTGTCGGCCAACTCCGATGCCACCTCTCCACCTCCATGCCCTATTTAGATGAAAAAATAACATAATAAAATTCCAGCAAGTATCCTGATCAAGCTCGCGCTTACAGACTCCCCTGGATTGTTACCTCCCAGCTCCACGGTCAAGTTTCTGCACTATTCCATGGAGCTGGGAAAAACAGTTGAAACCTGAAAGTTGAATGTGACACTATACACGAGCGGGAAGAGCCGAGGGAGCCCTTGGAACAAAGCACAAAGACATGTCTCAACCTAGACCGTCGGATCCCACTCTGCACTAAAATGTTCGGTGCATAATAGACCGTTTCTTACGTGATCAGGGTAGATCAGGCGTGCAACACTCAAACCTAACAAGGAAAAGCGACGATAGATCTGTAGAGACGAGAGAGACAGTGGAGATCGGGGTAAAGAGGACGGTGGCGAATGTCACCAGACCAAACTTGGAGCTGCTCAGGCCACTTTCGGGCTGTACAGTCTTTGTCTAAGGGGCATCGCGGGGCTGGACAGAGTTTGCAGCTAATAAGGGGCTGTAGGTGGGGAATTTGGGGGAATTTGGGGGTCATACAGCGGGTCGGCGTGGAGATGAATATGCCGAAGTCCGTATGTCAGTAGAATGTCTCGATCTCTGTTTGGGTGGTCTTTACAGACATAATGCTTTTGTTGACTACTCCCAACTGAGTCTAAGTAGGAGAGAAAGTGTAGTTGACAGAAGACGGGAGAGTCGACCTATTCGGTCAAAAACATGGAAGAAGTGGTTTTAAAACAGAGAATCTACTTATTTCACCGTCAGAAACCTCCTGAACCCATTGAATCTCTTGTGTATCGTCTTAGACACCTCATATATGGCACCATCTTCGCTTACCAATCATGTTATTCTTAGTTCCAAATACAGGTTATGACCCATCAACGACCCCTTCATCCACCCACCAAATATACATCTGTCTCGATTTCATCACGTGACCATTATCTCATTATTGGGTCTGGTCAAAATCATATTCATTCTCCCTTCGCAATCACGTGCTCGTGCATACACCTGCATATCGTGATTCCGGGGTATGTAGGTGAATTTCACCTTTCTCCACCATCACCATGAAAGTCACGGAAATCAGAAAACGGCCGTTCAAAGACTTCAACTACGTCGTGTATGACTTGGTCATCACCGGAGAGTGTTCTCCTGACTCCGACAAGCTCGAGGGACTGGATAAAGAGCCAGTTTCATACTCGGTAGATGCTCGGCTGCTGGTTCCTACAATGCGTTTTTCAGGAACACTTTTTGCTGAAGTTCCTAACCGGGGAACTGGTTCCATTGATGAAGAGGCTGCCAATGCGACTGTTGGAGGTATGAACAAGGCTAAAAAGGGAAGAGGAGGGTTTGTAGACTTGGCTCCTTTGATGAAGGCTGGACATGCCGTTCTCAACCTCGGTTGGCAGAATGACGTTCCTTTGGCAGCTGGAAAGGGCTTCAAACTGGGCTGTCGGCTGCCTGTTGCCATGGAGAACGGAAAACCTATTCAAAAGTACGTTCGTCAGGAAGTTAACGCTGCTTCTCGTTTTTTTGGCGCCTCCAGAAAGTTTCCAGTCAACGGTCTGGTTGATCTGGACTACAATTTGGCAGATAACGAGTCAGTTCGGGTTTTTGTGCGTCGATTTGAAGAGGATGAAGGTATTCAACTTCCTGCTTCCTCTGTAAATGTGCTTGGAAAACGACAGGTGAAAATCTCGTCTTCGGTTCCCGTGCCTGAAACAGCCATTTTTGACATTCATTATCTCGCTACAGACGCCACAGTGTCTGGACTGGGTCTGGTGGCGTACAGAGATGTCATTTCCCACATTAAATCCGGCAAATTCGACCTGATTACTCCCCGTCATGTTGTTGGATTTGGAGTGTCTCAAAGTGCCCGATTTCTGCGGACTTTTCTGTACCACGGCTTCAATGCCGATCTGGGAGGACTCCGGGTGCTCGACGGAGTGGTCAATTACATTGCTGGAGCTCGACGAGGCGATTTCACCGGAATCTTCAACTTTTCCGGAGCAGTATCTACACAACAGTTCAACAAGAGAATTGGCGACAATAACTTTCCGTTTGCGTACGCTACTAGTACCGACGTGATCACTGGCAAGACGGACGGTATTCTGCACAAGTATCCGCCTCTTTTACAGCCCAAAATCATCCATGTTGATACAGACAACGATATGAGTGCTGGGTTTGGATGGCTGTGTACCACTCAAACGGACGGAAAGACTCCCATTGAGGAGCTGGATAATGTACGACATTACTTTCTGGCTGGATTACAGCACATCCCTTACTTTAAGGCGATTATTCCGGGCAAAAGAAGCTCTAGAGGTGCTTCTGGAGTCACTCTACATTACAATGTCTTTCTCAAGGCGTCTCTTTTGACAATGGCTGATTGGGTAGATGCTGTCAGACTGCCTCCCATGTCTCGATATCCTACTTTGAAGGATGACTCACTCGTTTCTTTGGCAGTAGCTCAACGACTATGGCCTGTTATTGAGGGAGTTCCTTACTCTTCTGTTAGAAACGTTCCCTGTCATATTGTTGAAACGGTCTCTAAAGACATTGTTGTTCCTGCTGTTATTGAGACTTACCCTGTTCTTACTCCTCCTGTTAATTCAGATGGAAACGAAACTTGTGGAGTCATTCATCCTGCTGTTCAGGTGCCTCTAGGTACATACTCTGGTCACTCAGTAGCTCGAAACGGTATTCAGACGTTCCTTGAAGGTGAATTTATCCCTTTCAAGAGCACACGAGCTGAACGGTATGATGGATCACGTGTCATTGATTCTCGTTTGAGTGTGGAAGAACGGTACTCTGCCAGTGCTTATGCTACTCAGATTACAGCAGCAGCAAAGAAGCTCATCAAGGAGGGATTCATCCTGGAGGAGGATATCAAGACAGTCACCAAGTTTGACAAGAAGGCGTTTGGACCGGTGGCCAAGTTGTAGTGTATATATGAAAGAACGGTGTTGGAAGAAGAATGATGTTATGGATGTAGACAGAGACGGTAGATATTGTAGATGGAGAAAGAGACTGGAACCTGTATAAGGCTAGACGCTCAAGACCATTAGAGGACATGAACGGCTGCCATTAGAGACAGCAAAGATGAAAGACGATCAATAGATCAGTAATAGTAGAAGAGACATAGAGATCTAGGGTAAAGAGTGATGATATTCAGGACATGAAAAAGAAGGTAGAGCCTCAATTGTTGGCTGTGGTAGCCCAAGAGGAGAGATCCAGTATGTCTGCATAGAAGAAGTGAATATGAGAAGGCATGTATTCCACAAAGGAAAAAGGTCTCGGAGATCTTGATCTTCTTGGATGGGATTATTGGATTAGGGATTTGACCCTATATTACTTGTACTGATACATATCATTATGCCTGCTATGGAGAACTTTTTGTTGGAAGCAGATAGTGTAATAGAGACGATAGAAGAAGACTGTTGTCGAAAAGCTGATAACTAGTGTAATCGTCGTTAAAACTTGCTCGAAATGTGCGACAGTCGGGGTGATAGAAGATGCTGAACAGTAGCTAAAATGATCTTTCAGGATACTGGTAAGACTTTTATGAGAGAGAGCAAACACCAGAAGTTGCGACATTCATAATTAAGAGACAATCGCTATCGGAAAATATATGGAGCTGATGTCAATTTGAAAAGTGGTTATCTAACAGAGGAATACATTATATGATAACCTGTCGGCAGGTAGTGTAGTTAGTAGAGAGAGTAGATGTAGAATAGAACTTGTAGGAAGAAGTATATAAGACGAAGGAAGATTCTTGCAGGATAGAAGATCTATTTATATTGAATAGTGTCTTCATATACATCATTCTGATTATCTAGTGTCTTCTTCTTCAATACATGTTGTGTTTCTTTCTTCCCTTCCTTTCCATCTGACCAGTCAAGTTAGCATAAAGTCACCCGAGCAGCACAGCATAAAATAGCCTTGTCTTATTATCCATCTGTGTCCTGTCTCTCTCCTCACTCTCTATATAAGAGCACATCCACATCCCACTTTATTCTCTTCTCCCACACACCTCAAAGCGACAAGACTAACAGCCTAGCACAATGATGTCCACTCTATGGACCCGCAAATCGGCAGCGCAGGCGTGGGCCCGGCGCTCCCTGCCTTCCTCACTGACCAATGTCACGTGGATCGACTTCACCCTCGGCTTCTCGGCGTTTCTCGCGGTGGCTGCCTACGAGTACTACCGTCGGTCTCAGCCACAGACGCTAGCCGCGGAGCCAAAGGGCCCAGAAGCGCAGGTGGTGGACATGCTATGGCACTCAGTCGCCCATATCCCCTCAGTGTACAGTACCTTGTTTGTGTGATTACCTTTCCCCCCAACATGAGCCCCGTCATTACTAACACAGATGCCTGAGAGAGGCCTTCCATGACAACAGCAGCAATGTCGTTGGCATGCAGCAACAAATCAACAAATGCATCAACGAAATCGCGTCGCTGGCAAGTCTCAGTCCCGTTACCGCTGCCGAGACTGGATTCCTCCCCAGCCTGGGCCACAAGGCCACCTTTGTCGTGCTCTGCACCCTCCAGCTGTGTCTGTGCCTCTACACAGCCTTCTTCCTGTCCAAGCGTCGAGGCACCATCCAGGACCTCTACTACGACGTCAAGGATGTCACCGAGTCCGTCGAAGAAGCCTACTTTCTCATCAGGGATCTCAAGATGAGTGTGGCCGAGAAGGAGGCCAACGATCGGGCGCTGTCCGCCACTGGAGTGACCGATACCCAGAAGGAGCAGCTACTTGCCGACGTGCTCACCAAAATGGAAGATAGATTCACCCATCCCATTGAAGCCATCAAGACCCGTCTCAACGCCCTTGAAAACAATGTGGTAAGCCTCCAGCGAGCCACCTCCAACTTCAACCCCCGAGCCCCTCCCTACCGTGGCGCCAACAAGGCCACCCGAGACCCCCGTAGCAACGAGAACTTCCGCAACGGCAACGGCGACTTCCGAGCCTATGACTCCCGCAACGACTCCCGCTTCACCGACTCCAACTACTCTCTCGACTCTCGGCCCTGGAAGCCCTGGAACCGAACCGGTGGACGATCCCACATCAGCTCCACCCCCAACTCTGCTCCCATTGAGTTTTACGGCGAGAAACGGTCTTTCGAGAGGATGGAGTGGGCTGACAAACCCATGGCCATCTCCACCCACGTGGTCGAGCCTCCTGCTGATGTTATCCAGTCGGTTGCTCGTCCCGTTTCGGCAGTCCCCGTGGCCACCGCCATCACTGCCGATTCTTCTGCCACCCCTCTGCCCGCTCCCAAGCTGGTTGTGAACTGCACTCCCTCGCAGAGCAAGAAAATCATCATCAAGGCTGGAGACCGAGAGTACGATCTGGCGAGTGCTGAGGGCCGTGAGCAATGGAGCTCTGTCGCCAAGCGCAACATTGCCAAGGCCATCACACTCCCCAGCATGGCTCGCGAGAGCGTCGTGCAGGCTCCCCAGAGCCCACAGGCGAAGGACAGAGTAGTGCAGGTTCCCGGTACCCCACGAAGCCCTCAACCCTCTCTGGCTCCTCTGCAGACCGTTACCACTCGGACTCACACCATTGAGTTGTCACCATTGACCTCCACCTACTCGTCCGAAACTGATGGCACTGAGGCTAGCAAGGCCTCCAAGCTCGCAGACAAGAGCGGCACCAAGGAGGAGCGACGTCCCAACGGGCTTGACAACTACATTGAGTCTGTTGGTTCGCCGAAAAGTCCCAATGCGTCTCTGAGTCGGGGACTGCAGCTCAAGCTCGAGGAGAATGTTTCCAAGGAAAAGGGAAGCAGCGGCAGCATAGGAGACGTGGCAAACGCTGGCGCTGGTAGCGACGGTGAGAAAAAACCCTACCGACGGCTGTTCATCCCTGGGCGTGGCTGGGTGTCTGCCCGGCGCATTGCCATGGAGAAGGCCCAGGAGGAACAGGGCGGCGACACGGCCCCCGAGTGTGAGCGCCAAGATATTGGTGCGTCTCCTCCGGACGCCGAAGCGCAGCCCACCGCAGGTGAAAACACTGCCGTCGCTGCTTAGCGAGAAGGGGTTTTGGAAGGTTGCGCGGCACGTCTAGAAGCTGTCTGCTTCTGCGTGCTGGCGAACGCGAGCGTTCAAGTCAACGCCATCAAAAAATGTCAAAAATGTACATAGCTCCATTCTTAATATTCATGCTAATAGGTGTCAGTTTGTTGAAGTGTAGAGGTTGAAAGGGCTGGGCTTGCTTGGGTAATCTGGGCGTCGTAAAGGTCTGACAATAGTGTTCGGCGTTTGATAATCGGATCTTGCATGCGGCTTGGATGTTTCGGGATGAACACATTGCATGATCGGTGCATCGGTGCATCTGTCATGCGATGGGTAGAAGTATGGGCAGGTGGACATAAGCGAGATCTGAGATCCCGGATATTGGAAAGGGAGAGTGGGGGACGGGTGAGTCTGGGGAAGGGGGAAGGCGTGTATTACTTGTAGTTCGATATTAATAGAGGCGAATAGAGGCAATGTATATATCATTCAAGTAGGAGAGCTAATGTTTGTCGCAAGCAGAGAACTAAAGAAGGTCACGAGAAGAGGTATTTTGTGCTGTACCCAGTTTATGACGCAATGTATAGTTGATTTCACATTGATCACCATAAGGCTTTGATATTAACACGTTTGAACAGTTGATGAAGGCAGTTCTACTAATATATTTTGGAAGTCGAACTTGATAGAGCAGCTAAGATAACCAAAGGTAAGAATGAGTGTGAATATAACTGATCTGAATATGCCAAGGGCTGTCACATGTGTACTCTTGAGGTAAGATGTTCTGAGTTTGACTGGAGGTTTCCGACCTCACCATCTTAGCAAGAGGAGGTAATTGAGAACAATGAAATACTGGTGGGCAGAACGTATTATCATAGCGTTGTACCGGTACTCAGAGATGAGTTGCTGTACTTTCTTATGCGGTATTAATATGTTATGAAGTCAGGGTACAATAGGGAAAAAGTAGACACCAATCATTCGAAGTTCATATCATTATCCGAGGCTATGGCTGACAGTCTGGGGTATCTATCTGTTGATCTTATAACATAGAGTGGAAAATTGAACCGTATGGACACTGGAACCCTTATTTTTTTTGCTTCATACTTGTAACTCATGTGTTTCAAGACTCGGATACAGCTTCTTTTCAGCGGGGCATCAGACTCAGATGTGCACCAATTATGTGTTAGAAGTAGACCTGAGAGTAATTCACAGTACCAACAAAATGCTATAGTCGGACTCTATCGAACTGCTAGTCTCAATTGTAAAAAGTCTCCCCAATGCCTTCCTTCTGGTGCCTCCCTCTTCCTCTTCTATATCCCAACAAACTTACTTCTCAGTTCTAAGTACAACCAATCATCAAAGTACCCACCCAACATCCCCCATAGGCCTCTCAGAGATATAATGATTTTTCCTGTACTGAAGCCACTCTCACTTTACCATTTGCACACATTTTCTCCCCTCCAAGTTGTTAGCTTCTCGAAATTACACGTTCGCCATTCTGCTTCCTCCCCTAACCCTACTGCTACAACATGCTCCACTTCCATCTCACTCCCCATGTACACTCTACAGCTCGATTTCAACCCCGGGTCCAGTTTCCGCGACTGGCGAGTGAGTAGTGTGACCATCTCCGGCTTTGACAACGACACGGGCAAAAGTATGGATGCCGTCAAAGGCGAGTATTACGGTAAGGGGGTGGTAAGGCTGTTTCGGGGCGTCAACAGTGATAAAAGTGCTTCTACAGAGGTGGAATTGGTGTCTCCTGTTCCCTCGTTGATTGTGGCGATTCTGGCTGTTCCCAGTTACATGACTGCATCTGATTTTCTCGGATTTATCAGTCTTCATTCGTGTGAAAAGGACATTTCTCATATCAGAGTGATCAAGTCCAGCAGAGAAACCAACAGAAACATGGTTCTGCTCAAGTTTCGCATGGTAGAAAGAGCCCAGGACTTTGTGGACAAGTACTCGGGGAAAGTGTTCAACAGTATGGACCCCGAAACGTGTCTATGTGTGTTTATACATGACATTTCTGTGGGAGGAGAAGTGAGTCAGAGTAGCAGCACTACTGTAGGAGCAGACAACTTTCCGTACCTGTTACTGGATCCCTTCACCAACGGATTCAGTAAAGGAAAACCTCTTCCTCCTCCTACCCCTGATTTGAGAGAGTTACCTACTTGTCCTGTATGTTTGGAGAGAATGGATAGTGATATTACAGGTTTAGCGACCATTCTCTGTGAGCACACTTTCCATTGTCATTGTCTAAGCAAATGGGCAGGTGGAAACTGTCCTGTTTGTCGGTATAGTGGCCGAAAGACCAATGCCAGTGCTAGTTCTAGTTCTGCTGCTACTACTACAGGTGCCTGTACAACCTGTGGAGGCACTGAAAACACGTGGATTTGCTTGATTTGCGGAAATATCGGATGTGGACGGTACGCTCTGGGTCATGCTCATTCTCATTTTGATGATACAGGCCACGGATACGCCATGGAAATGTCTACTCAACGAGTATGGGATTACGTAAGCGACGGATACGTTCATCGACTGATTCAGAGTGATGTGGGTAAACTGGTTGAGTTGGATGAGTCCTCTAGTTCGAGTAGCAGCAAATTTGTTTACTCTAACGATGGCAAAAAAAGTGGAGATGTGGAACAGCTGGCTTTGGAGTATACCGCTTTACTTACGTCTCAACTAGACTCCCAGAGAGAATACTACGAGGCTCTGTTTGCGGATTCAGCGAAAAAAGTGGAGGAAATGAGACTGGAAGTGCATAGAGAGAGGGAGAGGGTGAGGAAGGAGCTTGAGGCTCAAAAGGAGGTTACCAAGGTGGATGACGAGATGGTCAGTGAGAATGAACGGCTGAAAAAGGAGCTGGCAAAGTGCAAATCTGACAGTGAGAAGCTGGGTCAGTTGAGTAAGACGTTTAGGCAGTCGTTACAGGATGAAAAGGCCATTTCGGGAGCCATGATGGCTAAAGTCAAGAAACTGCAGACGGACAAACTGGCTAAAGAGGCTCAGATTAAGGACCTGGAGGAGCAATTGAGAGATGTCATGTTCTTTTTGGAAGCCAGAGAAAAGTTGAAGGATGCAGATGAAGATGTCAAAGAGGGAACTCTAGTGATGAAGAAGAAGGGTAAGAAAAAGTGATAGGACAGGTGTATAGTTGGTTATTTATTATTGCATGAGTATGATTGAGAGGAAGGAGGTGGAGTAGAGGAGTGTAGCATGTGTAATTAGGGGAAGGAAGAGGAGATGGCGTACATACTGTGAGAAGATACAACGTATACTTCGTTATCGTGTATCTCACCTGGCAATCTCCGTAAATATCTTGTAGCTAATCCTTCTTTAAGACAAGAATACCATGCTGACGAGAAGTGAAATGTGATACCTGCGACATGGCTGTATATAGTACATCTTCAGGGGTCAGCTCCATTTAGGAGAACATTCAAATGAAATACAGACCAACACCCTCTCCCTATGACTCACAACGATATCAGACAAGTGCTGCACTCCTGGCTTCTTCACACACCCCTCAGGACAAGGACTCGTATCATGTATGTATTCTCAACCTCCCAGGCCCGGGTCAATGAGATACAAGGGTTACTGTGGTCAGGGGTGTGTTATCGTACAGTGTAGAGAGAGTAAGACTCAGAACGACATTTATGGCTCCTGCTTCATTAATCAGTCTATACGCGTGCTTCATTTCTGAATCTATACGTGTTCTGGTGTGAACGGCACTTCCTTCTTATTCAAGACATCCGGTAAGCCGTAGACCTCATTTCAACTGAAACATGTCTTAGTGGAAGTATGCGATCCACCTTCCAATGTTGAAGGTGAGATATTGTACATACGAGATAGTCCTACAGTATCACGGTCTAGACCTCACATAGTGAAGCATTATACTGTAAGGATAACCACAACTCCTTTCAGAACCGACTCGGACATGCCAATCTCGGTAAAGTGAGACATGTTGAGGTTGCAATTTATTTATTTACAATTGTTTGATATTATTCGGCCCTTCCCGGACCATGTGAGCTCTTGCATGCCGGCAAGTCCCCGTGGGGTAAAATGCAGTTTTTGGGCGCAGTAATTGGGGACCTGGCCAATGAAAATCAAGCACTATTTAGACATCAGACATGAGACATTGTTTGCAAACAGGTTTTTGGCATTTTCATTGGAATTTAGAAACACTGGAATTCAAAGAAAAAGTTGAGCAGAAAATACAGTCTCAAAGTAATCAGCCACCCAACCCCAGCTTCTCCACGTTCAATATCCATTAGAACTAATATAGCCCACTTTTGTGCACTAAATTAGCTGCAGTTCATGACGTCACTGGATGTGGTTCTGGTGTGGCTCAAGCACTGGCTAAGCATCGGCTCTTCCTCTAGCTTTCTTCGTATTTCCCCTCGTTGATTGGTCGTCTGACATGGGGTGGAAATTGGCTCTCTGCCTTTAAACAAGACGGCTTGGGATTGTTGCATACGATACGAAGAAAATGGTTCTCGATGCACCAAATATGTGAGGAGAGAGGAGAAATACAGTAAGTGTAAATAGATATTGTTGGGGAAAATAGGCCTGATATTTTTCAAAAAACAATAACCTGTCTGTTCACACAATTCTGATCTTCACGATACTCACTGAAACAGCCAGATTGGTCTGCATTTGCATGCTGCAGTCTTTGTTGCTGTCAATCGAGTGAGATGAAGGTGCAACGATAACGTAGATAACACGGGTAGAATACGGACCAGACCGTGGTTAAATACACCTAAAACCCACACTAAACTAAGCCACAGATTGCCGTCTTTTTTCTAATTTATTTTTCCATCTTTTGACGTCACTTTCTCACGTCTCTTTTCATTCCAGTTTCACCTGTCGCGTGCATTAACATGGGCTGGAGAAACTGCATTCGGGCTATGCAGCTATGCGGGGAGACGTCATGGTTCTGAGAATGTGTATTTTGCCGTAATAACCATCTGACTCAACAAAACAAGCCCGGCCTCTCGTTTGTCTCATTATCGCACTCCTGTTGCCCTCTCAATCACATTCGGTATCTTTGCAATCTCTTAGCTTCACTCTAATGTCGGAGCTTATTGTTCTAAGCGAGTTGGGACCGAGGCTGAGGGTACCTACATGAGATGTGCTACAGTAGAATGCTTGTAGAGATACACATGGGGTAGCTGTGGTCGTATATATCACGTGACTCGTGCTTTCTCCTCCACTATCACATTCAGGCCTTCTCGCCAAGGTAAAATTTTTCTCATACGGCTCTGGTACCTTTTGAACTGTAATCAGCCGACTGCAATGCTGCAAACTATATTCGAACCGAGAGTCAGAAGATGAGGAAGGGTATTGGGTGGTGAAGGAGTTGGAATTTCGAGGGTTTCTCAGTGTAGATCGATTCCACCAGCCCGAATTACCCGATTTCCAACTTTTCAGCTCATTTCACCTACACCAACACACCAATAAATCTACCCCATATCCACCCCATAGACACCCATCTACCCTCCAAACTTTATCCAAAATGATATATACAAGCCCTTCCCCCAGACGGACCCATATCTCTCCATTCTCATTCAACAAACATGGGCGGCATTTGGGCGTCTCTCAGCGGCAAAATCAGCCAGAGCGCCGACGGCAAGACGCAAGTGCGTAACCGAGGCGACGGCGAAATCGTCATCAACAGAACCGACTCTACAGGACTCTTCCAGACCTCTTCTCTCGTCTCTCTTCCTCCGGATTATGAGAAGACTCACGCTATTCATGCCAGCGGAGAAGAGTCCGAAGAGCCCCCTCGATTCTCGGAACAGTCGTCCAAACCCCCTTCTTACCATACCACCCAACGATTACTCAAGGCCCGTCATATCCAGCTGATTGGAATTGGAGGAACTATTGGAACTGTGCTGTTTGTGCAGATTGGTGCTGCTCTCGTCAAGGGCGGACCTGCTTCCTTGTTCCTCGGATTCACGCTTTGGTGTATACCCATTCTGATGATTACCATGACCACTGCCGAGATGGTGACTTACTTGCCAATCTCTTCTCCTTTCATCCGGTTTGCTGGACGGTACGTTGACGAATCCTATGAGGTCATGGCCGGCTGGAATTTCTTCCTGTTGCAGGCCGTTCAGGTTCCGTTTGAAATCACAGCAGTCAATATCATTCTCCACTTTTGGGTGGACGGGTATTCGGTGGCTATTCCTCTAGTTGTCCAGTGTGTGCTTTACGCCATTATCAACGTGTTTGCAGTGGGTATCTACGGAGAAACCGAGTTCTGGTTGTCTCTAGGAAAACTGCTGCTTGCCATTGGAGTCATTCTCTTCACTTTTATTACAATGTGTGGAGGTAACCCCCAGCACGATGCTTATGGATTCCGATACTGGAACAATCCCGGCGCGTTTGCAGAGTACATGGACACTGGTAACTGGGGCCGATTCCTCGGTTTCTTTGCTTGTCTTGTTCAGGCTGCCTTCTCCATTGCTGGGCCCGAATACGTGTCTATGGCTGCTGGAGAGGCCGTGAACCCTCGAGTGGTCATGCCCAAGGCCTACAAGGCTGTCCTCTACCGTCTCTCCTTCTTTTTCATTCTTGGAGCCCTTGCCGTGGGTATTATTGTTCCCTACAATGACCCTGAGCTGTTGGACGCTATCAACAGTGGCAAACCCGGAGCTGCTGCCTCTCCCTACGTTATTGGAATGCAGAGACTTAACATCAAGGTCCTGCCTCACATTATGAACGGTCTGGTTCTCACCTCCGCCTTCTCTGCTGGTAACTCTTTCACTTACTGTGCCAGCCGAACTCTCTACGGACTTGCCCTGGAAGGCCATGCTCCCCGAATCTTTGCAAAGTGCACCAAACAGGGCGTGCCCATCTTTGCCGTCATTGTGGTTCTCTGCTTTGGTCTTCTTTCCTTCCTTCAGCTCGGAAACACCGCTCAGGTTGTGCTCAACTGGCTGGTCAACATTGTGACCGCCTCGCAGCTCATCAACTTTTGCATTCTGTGCTCCACGTACCTGCGGTTCTTCTACGGCCTGCGGGCCCAGGGAATCTCTCGAGACTCGCTCCCCTTCAAGTCCTTCTGGCAGCCTGGATGTGCTTGGGTGGGTCTCACTTGCGCAGGAGTCATGCTGCTTCTGTCTGGATGGACCGTCTTTGTCAAGGGACACTGGTCCACTGCCACCTTCCTCTTCTCGTACATTATGATCCCCATTGATGTCGTGATTTTTCTGGCGTGGAAAATCATCAAGCGAACCAAGTTCAAGAAACTCACAGATATCGACTTTGTCACCGGCAAGAAAGAAATTGACGAGTACACGGACGATTACCAAGAGGCGCCGGCCACCAACATTTTCACCAAAATCGGCCGGTGGCTCTTTTAACCATACACTAACACAGACTGTAGTCTACGTGGGTCTTCTTGCAAAAAGGGGACTCATGGTTTCTCAAAAACTAACGCTCGCCCTTGTCGCGAAGAGATATATAGAATGAAATGGATGTTGAAAGAAAAGACGTCCGCCGTAGGTGTAACAGTAATATATTTATTGAAGACAACTGAGAAGTGTAGCAGTGATTTGTTTGATTGAGAAGTACCAGTGGGGATATCCACGAATCGGGGACAAGAAATGTAGTTACAACGAAAGGAATTTAACCATAAGACAGCCCTCATGGAGACGTCTCGGATGAGCGTCTGATGTATCGATAGATCTTGTTTTTTGAGCAGGTTCTTTAGTTTTCCTTAGGGCAAAAAATGTGAAGAGATATATTAGGACGTAAAATGGGAGAAGTCTAGAGAAGTAGAAGACCTGAAGCACATGAAAAACAGCAGATCGATTCAACAAAAGCATCGGTACAGTTGTTTCTTCTATCATCATATTTTTAGTGTCGTATGTGATGTATTCCTTGCTAGCCTGGCTGTAACCAATGTGCAAAGTCACCTTATTCCCCACGAAAAAGACAAGAAGAACAGAACAAGTTGCTTGGATTGGTTGAATCAGCACAATAATCTATTGTGTAGTTGCAATGTCTTTACCGCATCAACATTACAAGTAGTCACATATATCAGATGTCTCTCTAGTCGGGTTAAAAATGTAGGACAAGGTGCTGAGAAATTTCATTTTGGAATCCAATAAAGATGTAAAGAACTGGAAGAGATTGTATGCGGGAATATGGAAGCTTTATGCTGATTATACCTACCATTGTATTTTCTTACTGGTGCTCCTAAAGTTCTGCATCGCTGTGCTCTACGATTTCTGTTAGGGAGAATGAGTGTCGGGAAGAAACCGATGATACTCACACAAGAAAGTTGAATATTGAGGTTATAAGTACACCAAGAGCTTTGATGATAAGTGAACTGCCATTTCCACTACTCGTATTAGCGCCCCAATCATTTTTCTGCTCCGTATGACAAGACTTTGTGGACTACCGAGGCTGGGCAATGGTGGGTTGGGAATACCTTGATGTTAAGACTAAAAAAAGATGAAAGCAGATTGTTAAAGTGGCTGGGTACTATCTAATAGCACGCAATATAATACTGGAGCTGTCATTTAAGCCACTGCCACTTCCTATACGTTGTTATTGCTTCATCTTGGTGGCTGCAGGCAGTGTACACGCCAGGTCCTGAGATGATGATTCCAAAAGTAGCTAACAAAAGTTGAAGATTACTGCAAAAAGTAAGTTGATGTAATATTGACAGCGTATATTACCTGATATGACACTTTATAGAACTTACTATATTCAATCATTGTACTTTTCTCTTGTTTATGGGGTAGTGGGTGTGGCACAAGGGTCTCAGATATCTCGACATACAAGTAGCGTAGAAAAATGGAGAGATCAGAGGAAAATAAAACAGCATGTATCTGGCGGCTGATGTAAAAAGAAAAACAGCTCTCTCTAATCAAAACCCTCTTGCGGTCTCAATACTTCCGTTTTGTTGCCTAAAAATAGTAAAGCAGAACTTGGAAGAAGAGAAGAGCGTTTTAAATTCGGTTATCTTAGGATATTGTCGTAAGAGAGAGTCAATGTTGTACTATGAAACTCGATACGGCTTCGTGACTTGCCTTCACGTCTACTGATAACTTTTTCTGCTGTTTAATCCATAGTTGAATAACATCCTTGATGATGACAAATAGTGCAGGTGTAGGGAGAAGTCAGCAAAACGACGACAAAAAAGTGAAAGGGAGTATTGTCATACTGCTATTCTATTCAGATAGAGAACAGCTGATCATAAACTTCCTCCGACTGTCTCTAGTATGATTTTGTGCCTTATACTTCTTTCGTGACCATCAAATGATTGGTGCAGAACATAAGGCCTGGTTGCAAGCCGATCAACTTGCAATAAAAGCTGAAATGAAGTATAGGAATTGGGCCATAGTGTTCTTATCAACCAATATAAGACAATCGAACACTCACGGTCCCATGAATTACGTATTACCTTTACATTTTTCGGTGTGTCAGTATCATAAATGGAATGTCGAAACCATGGAGTTGGTAGAACTTGACTAAATGTAGAAGAAAAGAAGAATGGAATAAAAAGAAGCTGGCCAGGATTATTTAGGTGGCTACCCAAAGTGAGATCGCAACTCTTGGTTGTCACTTGCATGATGATACTGTATTTCTCTCTGTTCGGTGAGCATCTTTGAGGGAGTGAGGAACCAGGGCTTGGTATAACTCATATATTTGGGAAAGAAAGCTGAAATGAAGCAATGAAAGAGATGTCAGACGTTTCAAATAGTCTACAAATGGTAACAAACGTCATTTTGTGTCTCTATTACAGCTATTCCTTTAATTATCTCCTATCTGCTAGCTTCATAGCTCTAGGTAACTACCGGTAATGTAAACGTCGGAATAAGTCGATTAGACGAAGATTTAAACTGGAAACCAACTAGGGAAAGAGTCTCATTGCTTTTACCTATATAATGGAGTTATTATCGACTATGTGCTATTCCAGGATGCCCTTGGAGCTTCAGTCTTTCAATATGGTTCACTCATGAAGAACAGGCAAAACTCATGACTTGGGAAAAATCGAATAAACAGCGAGATATATAGAGTGGAAAAAGTCTGGAAAAAGTCTTGTAGTGACCCTTTTAGCTATAAAGCAGTATTGAAGGATCTTTTTGTTGTCACTTACAAGTTATTTCCTGCTTTTATTCAAGCCTTAGATTAACTAAGGTGGGATGGTGAAAAGAGGATAACTCGAATATATGATGGATAAAAGCTGAAATGAATTAAAGTACCATACCTGTGACACTTGAAATAGCTCATACTATCTGGCAGACAACTTTTCTTAGCAGTTTGTGGTTATCCCTGGGATATTAGTTGGCTTTTCGTAAAGGAAACTTGCATTATTTGGAGGACTAAAGTCATGACTAGTAAACCTCGATAAGTGGAAGATGAAAAAGTGAAATGAAGGGAGAGAAAAGACTTAAAAGATTTTAAATAGCCTACATTCAGGAATCTTGCACTCTTTCTTATCCCTAGATTATTGTTTCTGCATTTACTCATGTTCTGCCAGCAACCCAATGGAGGACGAGGTGCACGAGGAGGTACGACAAAGTCGGTAGAACAGTAATGAAAAGTTCAAAGCAGGTAATGCAAGACTCCCTGGACGTTTGAATGGCAGTATTGATACAGATATATACATTTTCAAGTTGCTGGCATCAATTCTCTCTGCCTTTTTGCCCCCCAGTTCTGAGACTGCCAGACTCTGGGAGGCAAAATATAGTACCTGCTGTAAAGACGAAGAGAAATAGGCAGAGGCTGGATATGCAGCTGGGTTGTCTCTATAGAACTTTGTATGACCTGTGCCCTTCAGGTTATATTTCTTACTCAATGCTGGTACTTTTAGTACTGTTGTAAGTATTGTGAATGAGACAACAAATGCATGTATAGGTATAACTCGTGATATTGAACGAAATAAGTTGAAATCAACAGCAATAAGAGCTCCATATCACTCAAGACTGCCAGTGGTATATGACTACGTACTTGTTCTTCGTCAAAGTATGAATTACAACTGTATTTCTCTTTGTAATGTCGACATCTACAAGGGACAAAACCACGTGTGGGAATAACCAGATTATATGGCAAATAATGTGTCAATGGAAAGGAAGTAGAGTGCTGGAGATGTCTTGGTTTCGTATTGGTACGTATTGGTGAGCGGTTAACTACTTTTTTCAGCCTCAAAGATCCATGTCAACTGTATCTTTTCTTCTCTGTCCGTGTCAATAATTGAAGACTATAGCGGTCGTACAGAAATCTCAACATGTAGGTAATAAAAGCTGAAAGGAGGAGAAACAGAAGATGTTGAACATTTGCCATAGTGAATCCTGAATGGTAAGATGCTTCCTGAAATTACTGGTACATCCTGGAGCACTTTTTCGCTAAGTTGTATTGACACCAGAGGATAGTTACAGCAATGAAGGCTTCAAACATTTGCCATAATGAATGTCTTCAAAAGATGTAGCATGTATTGAAAAGCTGTCAAAGGTCTTCTATTGTGTCAATACGTAGTAGTTTTGAAGTATCTCAGCTATTGGAGCTTCCTATAGCTCTCTATCGCAGTTTTGGTAGCTGTATACAGAACAGAAGATGTATAACCGTGTGTAGAACCATGGATCACCCTAACTTGACAATTGTCGACCCTTAGCCCTCTTTATCATTACAAGCCTCTCATCTAACTTGATAACAGCTTTTATTCTTCAACTTATTCAGTTACGCCAGGATGTCGGCGCTACCTATCGGAGAATACACTATAGTACGAATAGTAGATACCAGCAACAAGGGAAAGTAGTCAGATTCATAATAGAGGCTCTTCAAACACTGTGAGAGTCATGACTTAGTTCATTTCATCTTTTTAAGCCATCTAATCGAGTTATCCTAACGCCTGGATTTGGCCACTCCATTGAGTTGTGAGCGGAACAGCAAGTATAAGACAAAAGGTTCATATTAGAGACAATAAGAATGATCGATTAGGTAAAAGTATCTATTAGTAGCATCCTTGATATCTTGTCTTGATCTATCTTAACTTTTTCTGCAATTATCAAGTTATCCCAACCAGTGATATATGTATTCTGCAGCAAGGGTGTAACAGAGATGAGGAAAACGGGACGTCTGCATTCACAAACTGCAACCAAAGGTATTGAATGTGAGAACAGTGAACCTTCTGGGGGATATTGGTATCTTATTATGTTTCATTACTACTTTTCTCTATCTTGTATTCTAGTTATGCCTGCACCAGCAGCTCTCCACAATTACACTGCTTCAAGAAGAGAGAGCAAAGCAGCATAAATCCAGCTCGGTGACAACAGGATCTGGTTACATACCCCAAAATAGCTACTAATGCATTTAGGGTCACAAGTAATATCACAATAGTCCTTCTATTCTTCCCTCTACCGAGCTATTCCAGCCCAATTTTTCTCTCGTCCTATGATGCCCACTGAAGAGGTACTGATTTCGCAGTGATTCATTCCAATAGCAATAAGAAGAGTAAAGTGGAATCTTTCGGCTAATTTCTTAAGCACACTAAGCCTAGTATTTTCATTTAATGGTTTCATATCGACCTACTTCCTAAATTAGTATGGTACAGTAGTTCTATCACCTAATGAATGATACACACAGTAAAAAATACGGGAGTATCTACAGGGGACAATCATTGACATTATATTAGATATATCAACTTCCTGATCAACTTATTTTACTTAAATATATCTTTTCTTTGTCGTTTACTCAGTCACCCATACGCGTCTATTCCGTGCTCCATATTGTTTCGAACAGAACAACAGAAATATACGAATAGTACCTAGTGGGTACAAGGAGAGTTCGCAAATATCTACTAGAGTCAATACAAAACATCTAAATTATCTTATCTTAGTTAATTTCGCCTTATTGTTATTCAAACTTCTAGTCATACCTGTGCACGATTTTAGTCGCAAGTACCGGTACTGTTGGTACAGAGCTAATCGTAACACGAATACGCAATTACAGCTGCATGAAATGGCGCATTGCACGATACAGTCTAGCTGATTGTAAGAATCACCTTTTCGCGCCTCATTTCAACTTATTTTCGCTTTTTATATCGGCTGTCTTGGTGCTGAGTTTGCCTTTCAACCTCTGTTACTGGATACCTACAACATAGCGATATATATAGCAGTGGTATGTACGCAACAAATGCAGGTACCAAATTGCACAAGCCTCACTTTATAAACGTTTTAAGGGTCTCATCTTAGTTTATTTGATCTTTATTGTGCCATGAATTCAAGATATTCCTATTGGTGTATCCTCTGCATTTTAGCCTCAGACAAAACAGAGTGAAATATAGGAGTATTGTATACTCAAGATAATACGGAGTGTCAGACTCCATACTAAGTGTCCTAATGAAAGTCATAGACTTCTTATATTACTTCAATTCAGCTTTTGTTCATCATTTTTATCACATTTCAAGAAAACATAGTTTGGCCTCTCATTATGGAGCTCACAAAACAGAGACAAATGCCATTGAGGTGTATACCAGAGATAGGAACAAGCTGTCAGTTACCTAATTATATTCATAAAGGTTGTTATTAGCAACTTTTTATACGTCCTTTCAACTTTTCTTCTGCAACTTTTGGGGTTATTCCCACCCATGATATTTGTTCTTTCAATGAGGCTTACAGCACAGCAGTAGCAGGTAACAAGTGCAGATGAAAGTAATATGTATCACATCAGAGGTCGTTCAACATTCTCTCAGCATTCAAGTTCTCTTAAATTACTGCTTTTCTTTGTCTAATGTTCGAGTTCTCCCCACGCTTGCATAGGGTCTTCCCATATGAAACGCGGACAGAGTTAAAACTTGGCTATATATCTCAATAGCAACAAAAAAGTAAGCAGAAATATTTAGATAAACTCATATTACCTTGTGAGACTTTTATCCTACTCCATTTCAGCTTTTTTGCACTAAGTATTCGAGTTACCCTTGTTACTGACTTCTGCCTTTTCTCCCATGACTATTGCACTGAGAGACACAGAGCAGTACTAATATACTGGAGACAAAATAGATAGCTCAGCGGCATTTGATCAGTCCTAATGTTGTCCTATACTTCTTAATCTACATCATTTGCTCCTCTTCTGTTCAACTAATCGAGTTATTCCAACCGCAGAGCTGTCCCCACTAGGCCGAGTGCGGACATACTGAGAGACAGTGCAGACAGTGCCTCTTATGTATATTCAGTAGTAACAACAACTTGACAGTAAAACCCTCTCGTATAATTAGTTACTTGTAATTTCTTCTTCTCGTTTTGTTTTTTTCTTTAGTTAGTCGACTTATCCTCCAGCCGCATTCCTACTTGCCCCGTATGACGCTCACCGAAGAAGCAAAAAAAGAGAATATTGATGCCCAGAAGCAATAAGAAGTGATGAAATACAAACATTAGTCTTACAAGAATGTCACATGTCTTTTAACGTACCAGTAGATAACTTATTTACCCCATAAATCTATTTGTCCATACCCCTAAGTTTCATTTTCTCATACGCTGCATACTGAACAGGGAAAACCATGAGTAATATCCACAAAAAACATGGGGAATTTGTTTATTACTTGAAACTAGCTATAAAAAGTTCCAGCGGCCTGTTATTCTCCGTATATCTGCTCTTGGTTCCCTTTTTTTTCGAGTTTACTTGTGCATCATCTGGTTAGCCATTTATGATTCTTACAGAATAGCCAGTAAAACAATCTAAAGAGATGTTAAAGACATGGGAATGTTGTCATTCACCTACTGATGGCCATTACAATTATCTTTATTCACTTCTTGTACTTTTTTATTGATAATAGTCGTCATTTGATGAGGTTATCACAAGCAGCAGCTTTATCATACCTACAGCACAGAGGTAAAGATAGTAGTTCCACGTACTGAATACATCCCAAAAGTAAATTGATGTGAGTTTATCATAAGTATAGAGAGCTATGAGTTTCTTTTCTCACTTTTTTTCTGCTTTTATTGACCATTTGATAGACTTATCCCTGGGCTTGAATACGGGTCTTGTACTAGCTGGATGACTGAACAGAGGTAAATAGATGAAAATATCACCAGCAACAATAGAAAAAGCCGCCGATGCATTATTAGCTATAGAATACGTTATTTCTCTTCAATAACACCTACTTTCAGCTATCCTTTATACGTAACATTGGGTTACGCGAGGATTGAGTCTTGCCTCTCCTATGAAGAACACAACAAAGAGATAAATGGAACATTCATAAGTTTAAACAACACAGAAGAAAGTAACCAATTGCTAGATGAGGGTTGGTAGAACGTTTCTAGTAACTTCTCAAGTTTCATTTCAACTTTTATTCCCTAATGAAGCGACATTACCTACACCCAAGTGTTCATGATAGTATTGGTGCCTTCAGAAGAAAGAGAAATGAGACACTACGATAAGCCAGGTACATCGTGAAGTTGAAAATCATCAACTTTGAGTTAACATAAGTATTGAAATAATCTCACACATTCTTATTTCCGACTTCCTCTCATCTCTGTGGATTTTAGTATGACCCCCCCCCCCCCCCCAAAGGAAGCATAGCAAGCGTTCTAATGTTAGTCGAGACGTTTCTATGTGGTGACATACCAGCCACTCCCCCGCAGACAGTGGCCGCTAGCCAGGCAAGTCCATTGACTTTCAGAAGATCACGTGTATCATCTACCTCTGTAATGACGTTCAATTGTGAATTTACGCTTGTTGGTCGATGTATCATCGTTATCGTTGTTCTTTATACTAGCACTTAAATCAGATCAACACTGCTCATTACTATCATATCAATTTTGATTAATCTATTTTCTTTATCCGGGCTTGAAGATCGCTCCTCTTAAATCTTACGTCGCTTTCGGCGTCGATCGTCTGAAACATCCTGGTAAAGTTTGGCGAAAGCTTGGTTGATTTCATCGCTTGGTTCGTAATTCTTGAGAGCGGCCTCGGCAATGATTTTGTTGAGTCTCATCTGGGAGCCAAGATCCAAGCCGAGGTTGCCTCTAACAAACTTGTCTTGGAAGTAGGAGGTGTTGAAGTTTCGAAGAGTTGGACAAGCCTGGGGACGATGTTCATATCTCCGCATGTCTTCATAGTGGCCGAGAATGCTGCAAGGGACACAGAAATTGGGTGACTGTTTGGCAACTGAGTCGAGATACTCAACCAATGCGGTCTTGATGCCGGTCACTGTTGCATATGTGTTTCCTTTATCACACTTGTGAATACAATCAGAGATGTTCTTAGTGATCTCTTCAATTTCCTGAGAATTTTCCTGGTCTCGAGTGGAATGTGCTCTTGAGGCATTGTCACTGTTGTGGTCTCGGCCCTTGTCTTGGGGTGGCTTGTCAAGCATGGCGCCGTGATTGATGGAGTATTTCTCCGCTTCCTCTTCGTTGACGACCCATGCTCGCAGTTCACTGAGAAACACTCTCAATTCCTTGTAGTCTTTGAAGGGCGTAGGGGGCAAGAACAGAAAAACATGGTGGTTCAGCATGTGTCTCCTGAAGCAGGCGTAGTACTCGGCGCACTCGGAAGGAGTAAGTTTTTTAAGTGAGGGATCCATTTTATAAAGTGAAATGGCTCGAAGCTGATTAAAATACTGAGCCTTGCGATAGTGGGGAACCGTGATTGTGAAGTTCCGGTGTCGCAGTCTCTCCATCTCAAAAGTAGTGACAGGAGGCTTCAACTCTTCATGGTTCCGGATGATAGTGGAGGTACAGCCGCGGATCAAAACATCATCAGATGGACCCTTGTCTTCAATTTTAACAGTAGTCATTCTCGAGGCAGTAATTGAAGTGGCGGTTGGGTACAAGTAGTCGAAGTGGAATCCATGATTTTATGTGCGTTGATACCGATATTTTTTTTCAGATTCTGCATAAAGGTTTAACTAAACTTCAAATATCGTACTTGTATTATGCAATGTGGCGAGTAAAATTTAATGCAAATGCATATTGGAATGACGCCCACCCATACGAATAAACGTCATAACAAGTAGGTTTCACTATGACTGACCAGCCCCCTTGCCTGTCAAAAGGCTTATTCAGGATTACACAGCCTTACCCTACCTTTCACAGAAAAGTATTTAACCACGTAGCCAGCACTGATTATC
The DNA here is from genome assembly GCA_900519025.1 of Yarrowia porcina. Lineage (NCBI taxonomy): Eukaryota > Fungi > Ascomycota > Dipodascomycetes > Dipodascales > Yarrowia > Yarrowia porcina. The sequence continues at coordinate 1,915,251 of ULGT01000001.1, forward strand.
CTCATCGCTTGCAACACTAACGAATTCACCGCATCTCTACAAAGGATCTTGACCTTAACACTAAAGGATAATCGTGCTGGAGTAACCTTATTGCTTCAATATTATTGTCTCTCTCTGTCATTACCCTATCCCTAGTATTGTAGCTGAAGTCCCTACTACCACTTGATAGATTCTCGTATCTTTAGAATAATCTGTTAGAAATATGCCAAGTTTACATACCAGTACTCTTACATATTGGAATGACGTCCACGTACATGAACACACGTCATAACAATCGGTTTCACTACGGCTCACCAGCCTCCTTGCCTGTCAAAAGGGCTTACCCTTACATGACTCCCCTTCTAGACGCTGGGAGTGTAACAGGAGAAAAGAGACATAATATTGTTTGACAATAGAAACACCTGACAAAAGTCAGCAGGATAGAAGTCAGCAGGACAGAAGCAGCAAGCTGGACCTCCTAAGCTGCTCCTCCATTCAATAGATTTTAATAGTTGCCATCCTATGAAGATTTTATATGCGCATTTTGTTTCTCCACCAGGCTGGTGACAGGATAGCGCGAGATACAGACACACAAAGCACTAGAACCATAAAAAAAAGTATCCAACAGTCTACTAATAACTTCTACAAGTACGTTTGATATCTCACCTTTTTTTATTTCATCTTGTTTCCTCTCACTTATCTAGTTTTACCAGTCGTGACATTAGCCCTCCGATTGATACTCACGAAACCAAGAGAAATACTGTAGACATATGATCCAAAGACATGGAAACAGTTGGTATCTGCACACTATTTGCAATCATAGCTGTCGTAGAGAACCCCTTGCGCTTATTTCCTACATTCTTTTGTTAGAAAACTAGCTTGTCTCAAGTCACGGGTTTTGTTTCAAATTCGTGCCAAACGAGATTTTAAACATACTGAAGGCAGCATAGACTATTTATTGCTTACAAGTAGCCATTTTAAAGAGAAATGGTACTTTTGTTTTGCTTCATTCCAGCTTTCTTCTCACGATTGCCGACTTATCTTTGCGCATAGATTTCATCTTGCCCTCGTAACCGATGACGAAAAGAGAGGAATACACCTGTATTGAATAGAAACAGGTTAAACAAGAGACCAGATGCATGCTAGTATCTATATAGAATGTCATTACTTTCATTTATTGCATGTTGTTCCTACATTAGTCAATGTAACTAACTCTACCAGTGTGCTCATATATCTTCCCCTATAATGCTAGCCGGAGAATATAGTACGGATGGCTGCAACGGCTAGAAAAGACCCATTTGGTAGAGGTGGTAGATAAATATGGCTAGAGCCTCTTGGATTGCCTACTTCTATTCTCAGCTTTTTTTCTTCTTCGGTGTAAGGAGTTATACAAATGTATGATTCTCCGCCATGTTTACAGAACGGAGGTAATTGAATCAGTATTACGAAATAACAGCAAGAAACAGTGCTTATCACTTAATGTCAGCTAGAAAAACATTCAAAGTTTCTTTTTCTACTTCGTTTCAACTTTTATTCGGTTAATAACCGGACTCAAAGTACTCAAATGGTGGGGTTTACCTGTCTAACATTGATGCTTGTAGAAAAGTATATAAATATAAGTAGGGACATCTATGAGCTGTACAAAAACTATTATTACCTCCCCCCAACATCACCAGACCTTTGTAATTCTTTATTTGAACCCGTCATTCTCAGTTACTTGAGTTACCAAGTCAGCATGTCTGTTGCTACAGTGCACCTGGGACAGGGGGGGGGGGGGGGGGGGGATAA